>NW_010580897.1:35364-55879 GCF_000705375.1 Tinamus guttatus | reverse complement strand
GCAATTGAAGCCGAAAGGCAGCAAGTGCACAGGGCTATTTGCACTGAAACAAAACTGAATGGAGCAGACTGCTTGACTGCTTGATTTCTGAACCACACACGGCACTAGAAATAAAACCAATTAAGTAATATATCTGGGTGGAAGGACTGAACCATGAGAAATCAATCTTTCCATTGTAAAAAGGGGGGAAGTTGGAATATGTTTAAATAGAACTGCTGCCAATACCACTGAATGTGAAACCTACAGCTTGCCTTGGATGTTAACCTCATTGAGGAAGTTTCATTATGAACAAGAGCTTGATTTATTGGAACATGGAAATAATACATGGGGTATATGCGTATTTTATTAAGGATATGCCACACATGGTTAAACACTTCTATGTGGCTATTATTGCAATAAGGAACTTCACAAAATATGACAGGCACACACATCTTTTCACATCTTTTTTTCTTTTTTGTTTAAATTCATTGGAAAAAAATCAGGAAAATAGTTCAGTAAAGCAAAATGAAGATGGCAGAATTAGTAATGTAATAAAGAGTAAAAAACTTGCAGAGATGGACTATATTTCTTGTTTATGTTTGCAATTTCATAAAAATATCTCTTACTGCATTTTCAGGCAATATCATTCCAACAGAAATGTAACTAAATATGAACAAATATGTTTCTCTTATACAACATAACCAAGTTAATGCTACCTCCTAGAAATTTAACTTTTGCTCTTTTTATTTCTTACCTTCCAATTTTGAATATCAGGGGGAAAAAAGAGGAATTGTTGCTAAGAATTCTGGGCCAAAGCCTATTAAAAAAGCCCTTATATCTTTAGCATTGATAATAAGACAGACAGGACTATGATTTTGAAGATCTTAAACAAAGCTAGCCTTCCAGTCACCTACAGTAAACTTCATGTGGTTCATTTTATTTAGTTAGTGGTATGAAAGGTCAAGATGACTTCTAGGACTACTCAAAACCATAGCGTATTCAACTTTCATTAGCATTAGTGGGAATTATGTACATGCATCAGTGATTGATAGGATAAACTCTAGAAGAATCCATCTTTACAGCAAAAAGCAGTTTTAAAAACAGATTTCTATCAGCGCATTGCATAATGACTATGCAAAGATTTTGATTTGATCCACACTCAACAGGGGGGCCTGTTATTCAGACCATGTGGTATCTGCTTGGTATGTAGGGTCTAATACTGCTACTGTCAGCATTCACTTTAAAACCTGATGAAATATATTATAAAGATTTGAACAATATTAGCTAAAACTTGTTGGGAAAACATGAAACAAAGGGTTGAATGACGTTGAAAACTTATGGAAACAATAAAATCTGAAATGTTATAAAAAGCGATTTAGTATCCAAATGGGAACTATTCTACAACATTCTTGGCAATTTTTAATCAGACATGTCTAACAAAAGTAATATAACTAAATTCTATATAAACAAAAGCACGCATACCTTGTGAAAGGATTAAACATTATAGTTAAATAATTTTAGGACTATCACATATTTGAATATTTGGTACAATCTCATGGCACTGACCTTTTTAAAAATACATACCAGATTAAAAGAATAATTTCCAATAAATATCTGTTTATCGGGTCATCTTTTACTAACTCTTTTCCACCAAGAAGTCTATACTTACATTAACATTTACAATGTAGTTCTATCAGTTTTATTCCAGCTAGGTTTATTTGGTTTTATTAAGCTTTAGGAGAGACTTTTCTGTCCATCAATATATACACTGATAACTACAACCTTCAAAACAGACGTTATCTAAAATGCTTTAATATTAATTATCACAGAAACACAGAATCACAGAATGGTTAAGGTTGGAAGGGACCTCTAGAGATCATCTAGTCCAACCCCCCTGCTCCAGCAGGGTCACCTAGACCATGGGGCACAGGACTGCATCCAAGCGGGTTTTGAAGATCTCCAGAGAAGGAGACTCCACAACCTCTCTGGGCAGCCTGTTCCAGGGCTCTGTCACCCTCACGGTAAAGAAGTTCTTCCTCACATGGAGGTGGAACTGCCTGTGTTTCAATTTATACCTGTTACCCCTCGTCCTGTCACTGGCCACCACAGAGAAGAGGGAGGGGCTCATCAATTAGTAAATAGCAATTAGCACAACTAAATGGAGTGCACTGCTTATCCTACTAAAATTCTATAGTGTTTCTTAACCCTGAGCATACAGTGGCCTCTTAATCTTGGAAGGAGTTGACAAGTGCTAGCATTTCTTCTCCCTGAATGTACAGGGAGCTCTCAACCTTATAAGGAGCTACCTTAGCTCAGTTCTCAGGTGAGGGGATCCTCATGGTCTAGCTGGAGAAGTTGGTCAGGTGTTGTTCCTGATCCCTGCTCAACTCGTCAGTGCAAGACTCTGTCCTTTATATCCCTAGGAGAGATGTATATGACTGTGCTATTGTCACCCTTATGAAAGGATCCTTCCAGAACCTTCAGCCGAGTTCCATAAGAGCATCTGCTCTTTGCACCATCAGTGAGATGGGTTTCGGTCCCTTATTGGGTGTTTTGCAAGCGTATCAGTTCTTTAGCCAGTTGGGGATTGTTTGCAAATTTTAGCAAAGCGCAACCGCCCTGCCTCTGCAAGACTTCCCACTTGATGAGCAAGTAGAGTTAATGATGAAACTGACGAATTGTATGAACTCCGAAGATGCATCAGAGACATGATGGGGAAATGATGGATACTGTTCCCAGCAGCAAGATAGGGAAGTGGGAAATAGTGTGGAGGCAGGATGGTCATGCTTCGCTAAAGACTGCAACAATACCAAACTGGACACGCTTGCAAGCACCAATAAGGGAATGAAACCTATGGCAATACAGATCAGGAAATTTCTAGTGGAGGAAATGAAGCAAGGAGGCAGAAGTGATCAGTTGTCTGTTCCTCCAGATTGATGCGCTTGTCAGAGGACACGCCAGATGAGTGTTACCAATAGTGCAATGGCCTGAAACTAATGAACCACAGGTTATCATCCCATAGGACCATGCAAATGTGAGGTCTCAGTTTTAATAGAAATAGGAGCCCAAATCAGTGTATTGCCCTACGTCTCCTATTTTAGAAGCGGAACCCCTAACTGCTAAATCGGACCTCAAGGGACTGTGGTTTACAGATATCTCATCATGCTGGACAGCCACAGGGTGGAAATATAAAGCAGTAACAGTAGAAGTAGCCACAGATTAAATGATTACCCAATAAATGAGAAAGTTAATTTTGATTTTGCTAGACTTATGAATCATGCCTAAGCACCTGGGAAGCTACTGATAAAAGCAGTGCAAAATTAGTGCAGAAGGAATGTTTTTCTTCTTTCTTTTTCTTACAGTGCAGTCTTCGGTGTTCCAAGGGCAATAAGTGTGAATACATTATATTATCAGAGCAAAACCACAATACATTATGTTATCAGAGCTGGGTATAAATTAGTGTGACAGGATTTACCATTTGGGGCTATGCCATAATTAGTTAGGTTTGGTTAGTCAGAGGGCTGCTAATACTAATGATAAGTGCATGTGAGAAGGGCTCTAAAGACAAGTACCCCTTACAGATGCACATGTCCCGAAGGAATTGGCACAAGGCTGGGACCACCCAGACTTCTCAGGGAAAATCATTCCACGACTGATTGGTACACTTGAAAACCTTTTTGGAAGTAAGATGTTGGTCAGTGGGTCTTTTAGGGAGTCAGTGTCCCAGAAAATCAGGGTATCTTAGTGCCAAGTGAGTTCATGCTCACACTCACTGGTTAGTTGCCATCTAATGTTCTCATCAAATGGGGAATGACTGTGTTGAGCTGTGGAGTTCCACAGGGACCATGCACGTAGTTCAGAGAGAGACCGTATAAAAACTTACAGAGGAAGATTCTTTAGTTTGACAGGTGTCTGTTGAATTATCTGTGATCTGGAAGCACCAGGTGGCATTCAAATCATAATTGTAGTGATACATGAGCACAGTGCCAATAACTGGCAATTCTGTATGCTCAGCTTCGAGTGCATAATTATCTTTTAAATTAGTGATCTTGAGGTGTTCCATCAGATTAAAAGGAATTCCCCTAAAGATAATACCCCTACCCAGTGGCTTGTGGATAGTCAAAGCACACCAATTGATTTGTAAGGTTCCAGATACCCACAAAACCCTGGATTAACCGCCATGCGAGATTACTAGCAACTTCCGAGGGGTGTAAGGAATAGGGATATCATCTAAAAGTAGCTGTATTGAAGCGGTGCAGAAGATAAGAACAGAGAGCTACTAAACAGAGTGTGCCGATAAGGTGAGACGATTTGCTGGCACAGGCCATTATTTTTGAACTACAATTTGGGTTTACACACTATAATTCCTATGAGAAATAGCAATGAAGAGGGCAATGGCCAGTGTACATTTGAGATCTACATAATCTTCCCAATGCCCCCACATGGAGGAGTTCCCTGTATTCGCTGTATATATGCTAGAGAGGCTTCAGTCCAGCAGCACAGACATAGCACTTTCGTCTGCCGCCTTGAGGATCACTGTAAGAGAAAACAAAACTTGTCTTGGTGTGGAGTATGGTTGAACAGGTTACCCCATTGGGAAAGAAAGAAAAAAAAATACATTCATCGTGCACTAATTTTTCAAAACTGTTATCAGTAGCTTCCCAGGTGCATAGGCATGATTCATAAGCCTAGCAGAATCAAAATTAACTTTCTATAGGTCATCCTCACACAAGGCTTTCTTTCACTAAATCCTTCTCTCCTGTATGTCCTCTCAGAGCATGCAGCCACTCTGCTATTCTTTCCCAGTTTGTTTCGTCAATAACCACCTCTCGTACCTTCAAAAACTTGTCTGCTATGCCATTCCATTTCTCAGTAACGCTTCCATCTGAGTTATGGGCTTTTACCCATCCTATTTTGATTTCACATCTCCTTCCCTCCTCTAGGATCTCTTTTCAGTCTTCCTTCTGCCACATCTGACATCCATTGACCTGCCAGTCGTTGCTTTCCCAATATCCTACCCAATCAATCGCTCCCTTGTATACTGAGTATGAGTCAGTGTATATCACCTTTGCACCACGATCTATCGCTATTTAGACAGTTTTTAATTCTCCTACTTGGGCATTACCTTCTTCTTGGATAATAGTTTCACCTGGGGCTACTTCTACTGCTATCACTTTATATCTCCACCCCGTGGCTGTTTGACATGGCGAGGCATCCATAAACCACACTCCCTTGATTGAGGTCTGACTCAGCCGTCAGGGGTTCAGCTTCTAAACTGGGAGACTTAGGTAATGTACTGATTTGGGGCCTTGTGTCTATTAAAAAGGAGACTGCATGTTTGTTTGGTCCTACGGGGATGATAACCCATGGTTCATTTGTTTCAGGCCGTTGCACTTTTGATAACACTCGGATCGGCTGGCCTGTCCTCTGACTAGTGCCACTTAGCTTTCCAAGTCTCGCAATTCCTTTCTCGTCTTTGAAAAGCTAATGAAAGAAATGAAGCAAGGAGGCAAAAGTGATCAGCAGTCTGTTCCTCCAGATTGAGGAGAAGGCCTGTCTCCAAATGCCTGCAACCCTTTCTCAATGTCCTCTGTCTTTTGGTTGTGCAGCATAAACTGGTGCACACCTAAAACTAGTGTCCTTCTCCATAATGCATTCCATTTTTCCTTATCCCCCTCTTTCTCTCCCCTTTCACCCCCTTTCACCTCGGGGGTGAATGGCCTCTCTTTGGGGTGGCTTCTGCCTGGCACACCTGCCTTGACCTAGGGCTTGCATCCATCCCCCTCTCCTGGGCAGCTTGATGGAGGTCTCAGCCTAGGTAGGGACATGCAAGGGCGGAACCATAGGATTATGATTACTGGCCTCGGTGGCTATTATATGATCTCTCAAATTTTGCACCTTAAGTTTCAGTACCATGGGGAGTCCTCTTATTAAAGGTTGTAAGTTCCCAGGATTTATTGGGACCTGTAACGGTACATAATAGGCCACTATCATACATGGCCTGAATGCAGGCAGTCTTCTGCACAGCTTCTGTTAGTTCTGCGAGGCTGGTGATAGCAAGTCTGAGGGGTTCTCCCCTTTCTCTGGGGTCCTGTCCACCAGCCCAGGGTGCAGCTCTAGCTGTGACGGATTGATTGTTGTTCTGCCCTCTAGAGCTCAGGAAAATTCCAGCTCCCCAGTACCCGAGGCTTCCATGTCATCTACATTATTCAGTCTCCTCCTGATAAGGAGACTTGCCACAGGTACTCAGTTTCTGATACTGTGGGCTTCCTCCTATACTTATCTTGCAACTTCCCTAACTTATCCCCCAGGTATGGGGTCCCCATGGTGCTGCAAGCATAACCTCTTTGAGGTCCAATTGCAGTCTCCCTCCTTTGCCATCCTTTAATTTACCTCAGATTTCTTCTATTCTAGAGATAAGGGAGGATTTGTCACTCCAGTTGTCCCGTGCCCAGTCAGTCCCTTGACTGGAGGGTCCACCTCTGTGGCTCCTCATTAGTTCACGCAAAGACATTTTATGTGTGTTTCTCAGTTAGGCTGTCAAGGACCGTGTTCACACCACCCAAGTCTTTAAGCACTGGGACAAAAAGTCCTTTCGCAGGGGACAGCTCAGCTAGCCAATAGGTGCCCCGATCAGTCCTTGAGCGCACACACACTCTCCTTCACTCGATCACATTTATGCTTTAGTTCCCTGGTCCTGCCACATCCCTCAGCTCCTGCCAACTATGCCAAATATTACTGTCATGCTAGTTTGTTAAAGGAGACAGAAAAATAAGCCAGAGGGGCAACGACCAGTGGGGTTTAGTTAGTTGATTTTATTCACCAGTTCAAGATCTATGTAATAACATCCACCATTAACTGGCCTGATTGTTATAGGGATGGGCTCATCAATTAGTAAATGGCAACTAGCATTTAGCACAACTAAATGGAGTACACTGCTTGTCCCAGTAAAACGCTATAGCATTTCTTTACCCTGAGTGTACAGGGGGCTCTCAACCTTATAAGAGTTACCTTAGCCCAGCTCCCAGGTAAGGGGAGGGATCCTCATGGTCTAGCTGGAGAAGTCGGTCAGGTGTTGTTCCTGATCCCTGCTCAACTCGTCAGTGCAAGACTCTGTCCTTTATATCCCTAGGGGAGATGTATATGACTGTGCTATCGTCACCCTTATGAAAGGATCCTTCCAGAACCTTCAGCAGAATTCCATAAGAGCATATGTTCTTTGCACCATCAGTGAGATGGGTTTTGGTCCCTTATCGGGTGTTTTACAAGCATATCAGTTTTTTAGCGAGTTAGGTATTGTTTACAAATTTTAGCAAAGCATGACCGCCTTGCCTCTGCCAGACTTCTCACTTCCCAATCTTGTTGGTGGGGAGAGTACCCAAAGTCTCTTCATAACTTTTTCATCGCGTTGTCACAGCTCATACAATTCAGTGGTTTTGGTTAACTCTTTACTCACCCATCAAAACCTCCACTCCTGCTCACTACCACCAAATGCAAATCACCAAGTGTAAAAAGTCAAAGATTATTAAGCATGCATCATCTAGCAATATGATCTATGCAACAAATCATAATTTCTTGTTATGATTAGAGATTTTCTTTCTCTTCAGGGCTTTCAGAAGCTGCGCGGTGGTAGAAAAATGTGATAGAAGTTTTTTTTTTTTTTTTGGGGGGGGGAGTGTGGAACACTGGCCCAAGCATCTGGAAAAAAAAAGTGCAATTAAAGCTGCAGTTTGGGTATAAACAATGACTCAGAGAACTGATTATTTTCATTTTTGTTTTCACTGACTGAGAATGTAAATTAAACTTTAGTGCTTTGTTCTCTCTCTAATGTAGAGCACATTTTCAGAGAAAGGGCATCGACAAACTAGACCAGTCCGAAGTATCACCCTTCAGCTTTTCTACAAGAGCCAAGAAAAGATAGAGAATGTGCTTTTATAACCAACAGATCATGTAATTGGTATCATAGATGTTTTTATGTTGGGGCGGTCATAGGTTCAGCTTCCATCTGGAGCCTTCTTGGATCTGCTGTATAGCTAAATGATTAAAGAAGCTATATTGGGTCAAAAATACAAACTACCTGCCTGAGGGTAAAAGTATTACTTTCTTGATCTATTACACTACAGTTGCCTTCCATATTACATTTCTTAATCAATGTGACAGCTAATACTAACAGGATTCAACAAAATATTTAACATCAATTATTTCTTCATATCCTTCAAGATTCTCAATAACCTCTGACACACTTCAAAAACAAGTCTAGCTTTGCCTACTTTTACTGCAATACTATTCTAACTTAGACTGATAAATAACAGGCCCAAACCCAAGGAGAAACAAAACAAGCATGCTGGAGAGCCATTTGAAAGTAGAGATTTGGTATTGATCAGTAGGCTATGTTGGTTCACACATCCCAGTCAGAATTAAATGCATTTGTAAGCTGATGGTGAAAAACAATATTAACACTAAAGACAATTGGTTTAAAGCTACAGTTTTGGATGAGGATCGGAATATCAATAAAATGCTCTCATCCTACAGCATTAGGATCATATAGACTGTACTTGACTAAAAGGGTGTACAGATAGATCAACATCAATAATCTCTACACCCCAAAAGATCACTCACTCACTTTAAGAGGTATTAGCAATAGTAAATTAAGTACACACGTGACTTAAATCATGGCTCTAATAAGAAACAATACTGTCACTTTTATGGGGCATGAATTCTACATACTCTTACTTATATCTTTATGCAGGGTGCCAAAGTTGCCTGGGACACCCTATGTAGATGCTCTCTCCATTACTATTGATGCCAGGAAGCCTACCTGGCTAATACCTGGAAATTACTAAAATGTTCTTAATAAATACATACACTAATAACCGTAGATTCATGAAGTTATAGTGAGATGTACTGTTTGCAAAAGCTGGAGAGAAGTAGTGCTATGCTAAACAAACAGTGGTCTGGGATCTGAATTTTAAAGATTATACCTGTAGGAGTCAAATGTTTTGTCTGTCTAATAAAACAAATGCAGTTTTATTATTAGAAAAAGTTTAAAATTAACATACAGTCAAAAAATGGAAATAGTGGAGAAAACTAAAAATATAAAGCAATATAAAACATTATCAACACTGTACTTAGCAGTAAGGATCCCCCAGTATGCTCCATTGTCTCAACTATGGAGCTGGTCATTATTGTATTTTATATACTCAAAACATACATTAGAAATGATGAGTCTAAACTTTTTCATAACATCAAAAAAATTCTTGCTGAAGATACATTTCTTGGACAAATGTACATACCTGCATAAGGTTTCCAAAAAAGTTTCAGTTATTGATAACATTTATGTGTTTTTTTTTTTCCCTCAGTTTTAACTTCACTTTCTTCGATATCAAACATGTTTTTTCATAAGAGGCATTCATGCCTTATATGCTTACTGGTCTAAGAAAAACTTAAGATGTAAGGAACAAAAACAAAGTATATTTTCTCTCTCACACACAATTATGTATTTCTATTTAAGTTATCACTAGCAATGACTTCACAGAATCACACAGAATGGTTGAGGTTGGAAGGGACCTTGAGAGATCATCTAGTCCAACCCCTCTGCTCAAGCAGGGACAGCTAGAGCACGGGGCACAGGGTCACATCCAGGTGACTTTGGAAGATCTCCAGAGAAGGAGACTCCACAGCCTCTCTGTGAAGCCTGTGCCAGGGCTCTGGCACCCTCACAGGAAAGAAGTTCTTCCTCACATGGAGGTGGAACTGCCTGGGTTTCAACTTACACCCATTACCCCTCATCCTGGTGTCACCAGTCACCACGCAGAAGAGCGTGGCCCCATCCTCCCTACAGTCACCCCTCAGGTACTTGAACATGTTGATCAAGTCTCCTCTCAGCCTTCTCTTCTCCAGACTGAACGGGCCCAGCTCACTTAGTCTTTCCTCATGCAACAGATGCTCCGTGATCATGTTTGTGGCTCTACGCGGGACCCTCTCTAGAAGCTCCTCGCTCGGCGCTGCGCTGGCAGCATTGCCGCCCACCGCGCGCTCACCGCTGCACGCGCCGTTCCTCGCTGCTTTCCAGCAGGTCAACCCCTAATCTGTCCTGGTGCCTGGGGTTATTCCTCCCCAGGTGCAGGACCCTGCACTTGTCCTTGTTGAACCTCATGAGGTTCCTCTCTGCCCAACTCTCCAACCTGTCCAGGGACCTCTGAATGGCAGCACAGCCCTCGGGACTGTTGTCCACTCCTCCCAGTTTGGTATTGTCTGCAAACTTGCTGAGGGTGCCCCCTGTGCCCTCGTCCGAGTCGTTGATGAACACGTTGAACAGCCCTGGGCCCAGTACTGACCCCTGGGGTACACCACTGGCCACAGGCCTCCAACTAGACTCAGCCCCATTTATCACCACCCTCTGAGCTCTGCCATCCAGCCAGTTCTCCATCCACCTCCCTGTCCACTCATCTAACCCACACTTCCTGAGCTAAACTGAGCTAACATAATCTATTTCAAAACACTTATACACCAATACAATGTGATGGATAACAAGCATCGCACTAATGTACTAATGTACATGTCCATTCCAACTAAGACATTTCAAGTGGAATCAGGATTCATGAAAATGAATCATTTTAGAAGACCACACCAAAATGGTTGCAATAACTGCCAAGTATATTGCTTCTAGAGCCTCTAGAGCAGGAGCATCACAAACAGTTACTGAGCAGGCAAGAAAGAAGTCATTGCCTTGTTAATTTAAGTAGTTCTATGTAACATCATGTAGCCAGACTTCATGGTTATACTGTGCATTATTATTACTTCTTAGAAACATCTGAGTTACATGCATTTCTTGGGAAACCGGCACATTGGAAGTATTTTACAGAAACAAACTGGCAGAAAAGCTTCAGGTAGCGTAGAGGTCATGCATTCTGAGGCTTGTTCTGAAACACGGCATGATGCTCCCATGCTATTTCAGTAAAATGACTTGCTCTTGCAGGAACTTCAGTGATTGTTTCATAATGTCAATGCAGTAGATAGTTTCACTGCAAGGAAAGTGCAGATGGGACCCTCATCTGGATCTTTGGAGAAAACCTGAAAGTTAAGCCCCTCCACCTCTAGATTCTTTGGATACATGGGCAGTGATCCACATGCTCTAGAAGTTGCTGTACTTGTGTCATCTGTAACACAGATATTCCAACCTTTTCCGTTAATACCTGGAAAAGCAATATTGTAATGTTTGCAAAGAATCAAGAGAACAGGATTAATCAATGGCTTTTTGAGCAGTGCACTACTGAATAGAGATGGAGCAGGTAATTGAAGCAGTAGCATCGCACTATCTCCTTAAATCCATCAATACTACCCTAAGGGAGAATAAACAAACACAGAGGTAAATGCTTGCTAGCAGTGTAATACTTTGTTATGAGGTACTTCTGTTTTCTAGAAGCAAAGGACTGTGACCATCCCTTCAGTCACTGAATAAGAAATTCAAACACTAAACAGATCAGGCATTGTGTAAATTTCATGCTGTCCATCAATAACTCCTCAACAAACTGCCCCAAATAAAGTTTTCCTGCAATTTTTCCATCTTAACAGGAACTCCTTCATCAATGGGTTGGCTTATTGCACCTTTGCGCCTTTCTTTTGCCCTGCTGATTGCACAGAGAATCTATGTGGTCAAAGCAGTTATGCGAGCTGAAGCTCTTAAAAAAAAAAAATCTGAGAGTTGAAGAAACCCACAACTTGTTCAAACCTTGACATTTGATACCTTCTCCTAGATTTGCTCAAAACTGTTTAGAGATCAATTATTTTTTCACCTATCTGTTTTCAATTCTTTCTTTAGCCCAGAATAGCAACTGTATTCATTTGAAAGACATCTGGATACATAATAAACTCTCTTGGTCATCCCATATGTTGTACTCTGCCTCCAAGTTGCAATGGGTATATTTACTTCATTTATTTGATAGTTTCTATTATTTCACAGTTGCAACTAGCTTTGCTGTGAGATCAGTCACTGTCACCACATTTAGGAACAAAACTATTTCTTAATAATACAAACTATTCTTGATATGCAACAATTTATAGTATTCAGAATCAGGCTCATCATTTTCCCATGTGCACTGTTATTTCCTAGACTCAGCTAGATAAGTAGTAACAATTTTGGTGATAATTAACTTCTATAACCACAGTCTCTTTACTAACAACAACTAGGATTCTGCTGTCTACCACTTCCACTGGAACACTTTGCATTCTTTATCTGCATATAATGCATTACTCTTTAACAAGCATTTAACAAGTGCTTTATGTTTTGTGTATTATTGTTCAGCCCGAGGTCCCCCTCAACTAACAAATGTCACCTTTTTCAAAACTGTGGAGGCATAGTACCTTGTCAGTAGATAAAAGATGCCTTGTTAGTAGATAGTTAACCCCAAGGATGTCAGTCTTATGAGCAGATAAAGAACAGAACAGGAAAAGGAGGACTGCAAGCCCCATGCAGAATGTCTTGTCAGAAGACAAGAAACAAAGCCAGGAAAAGAAGATATTTACAACCGCACAGGTGGCAATATACTGATTGGTTGTAAACTTTGCAACACTTGTGTTAAGAGAGTATAAAAAGAAGTTGGTTTGAAAATAAAGTTGTCTCACTGCATCCCAGACTGAGTCCGTTCCTTCACAAGGTGCAACAAAAACCTTGCTATCTTCACCCAACATCATTCAAAAAAAAAAGTTTCCATTTTTAACCTGTAACTCCAGCATGTCTGATATTGCAGCTGTGATATTTCACCATCACTCAATTCTGCGGGTTCAAATGACAAGCAACTAAAATGACAAAACCGGCCTGTGCCTTTTCTGTACTTAAAGGCAACTGTCGTCACTTAAGTCACTATGTGGCTCCACAGATTTCAGCTTATGCTTCCAAGCTTAAATATATTTCTTGTAAATGGTACAGTGTTCACCAGCATTATGTGCCTAAGAATAGTGAGCAAACAGTTGAATGAAGACTGATAAAGTCACACCATTTTCACCGGACATCACCTCATAACATTTACTTATTTGTAAAGATCGTCATGCTACCCTGATCTAATCCATTTTGCTGCACATCCTTTGCCTCATACCAGGTAGCCAACGATATACCTTCACACTTAGATGATGTGGACACAATCACTGAAAACAAGGTCTATTGTATATCAATCAATACTTGCTGCTTAATAAACTACTTAAGTAACAATGCATTTATTTTTGGTGGCTGTCCAATACAAAATAAGATGGCAGAAAGAAGATCCAAAAAGAAAGAAAGGTATGTGAAATGATGATGATTTGAGGAACAAGATTAAAAGAAATAATTAAGAGTCCTGATCTTTGCAAATTCTTAGCTATTTTAGAGTTATCTACAAGACAGCAATTTAAGTACAATTAAAGTATTGAGAATTTGCCAATTAAGAAGTTTGAAAAACAGTACATCTCAACAAGACAATTTGCATATGATTATGTCAATTAGTTTAACCTCTTCCAGAGTTCTGGCCAGTATCACACATACAAACATATAAAAAGAAAACAGGCTTAAGAGGTTGCAGTCCAACAGGCAAAAATATGGGTTCCACCTAGATCCTTTTATATACCTCTTGAAGAATTTAGTTTATGTACCTTGAGTTTAAGTTTCCTGTCTTCTCAATATCTTAAGTCTGTGCAGCTATACAAGTTCTCATTTTGATTCTGCATCAAATGTATAATCCATTTGCTAAAATATCTTTCCAATTCTACTTTTGTTCCTCCTTTGACTCCAATGCTCACTGGCTTTTGCCAACACCGGATTCCCTGTTGGAAAATGCAGCTCAGTTATCCCAAGCATATCCAAAGCTAGGTGATAACACTTTTAATATGAGCAGTAAGTATTATCTATACATGATAGGCAAAATTGCATTATTTTCTTCTGTAAAGGTCTTTCAAGCCTGGGGCATATTTCATCTGATTTAAGGCCTTGTTGAAACATCAGAAATTCCATACTGAGTTACAGCAAAAGTATATCTGGCCCAGTGTCTATTTTCTGACAGCAGTTTCCCTTAAGTATCTGCTACCTAAGTATCAGAAATGGGTCATCTATAGAGCAGTTCTTCCCTGATAGATGCTTCCAGCAGTCTGCAGCTCAGCTGATTTTTTTAGTGTACATGACTTTTACTATGCATATTTTGGAATGATCTAGCACTCACAGAACAGGAAACTAATGTCTGAACAGTCTGTCTTGCTATTGATGGACTAAGTCCTTTACCTTATTAGCATGGAAACTGCCAAACGACATAAAGACACAAGAAATGCTCTCCACATGCTTCCTTTTTGAGATACTGAAATAGCTTAGTACAGAAATGCTTTGTGGTAACTCTAAATATTTTCTCTATTTAAGCAGCATTTACAGCTCATGTACAGTTCTCAAGTTATCTTAAGATGCACAATACATTTGCAGTAGCAACTTCACAGATCAGTGAATGTCAACACTCCACAACCAACAATATTAAAGAGTTATTCAGCATTACCTCCACTTCATGCTTAATACTTTATTTTAGAATTTAATCTCCTACCCAAAAATAAAGATTTCTACAATAAAACAGAAATGTCATCAATATGTTTTCCTATAAAAATAATGAGTCTACACAAATAACAGTAATTTTTAAGCGTTCAAGGAGAACACATCCTCTATTTAAAAAAAACACACACACACATAAGGCAGACATGTTTCTTTATGCAAAAAGATCTTTCAAGTATAAATTATTTCCAGTCTATCCAACTCCTTATATATTGCAAACAACCACATTCATCAGAACGATGTAAATAGATAGTCATTTCAGAATTAGAATGTATTGCTTCTCAAGACCTAAAACTAACCTTTAATAAATAATTAATAACATTTAATAACATAATAACATAAACTACCTATCTTGATGTTTTCACTAAGCTGCTACTTTGATCGCAATGTCAGGGATAAAATACATAGATTAGCTAAATTCAAATCAAGAATCTGGACTTTAAATAGAAATTTTGAAGTTCAGGATCAGGCCCTTATAGGTTTGATCCACCTCACTGTAAGGCTGAATAGTTTTCCAGTAATTTATCAAGATCCATGCCTGCTATCACATCAGATGAATTGTGTGAAAAATGTCTGGCTTCATATAAACCTAACTGCAAAGCAACTAAAATAGGCTTATTCATTTATTCATCAGCATAGAGCACTGAGATTTTAAGCACCCTAACAGGCTTCCAATTTGACTTCCTAATGTCAAAGGTTAACCAGAATTATCTACTGTCTCTCTAATCCCAGCCAACCTTTCTTCTCCCCCAGCCATTATTCCCTTCATCTGCCTTGTCAAATTGAGACATTTCTCAGAGTCAAAATGAAGTGGGCCAGATATGCTTGAACTAACATGGAATATCTCTCTACACCAGCTAGATCACCTGAGCTCCCTAATTTCTACCAGAGACCCTGCATATAGCCCATTAGTAAAAAAAAAAAAAAAAAAAAAACACATTATAAAAATATTTCAATTGCTAGTCACAACAAGGCTTTATACTTCATTACAATCTATGTTCTGATTTTCTAAACACTATAAACAACAATGGACAAAGGCAGTTTTACAAATGTTTTAGTGCTGGATATAAGTTTGCTAAAAGAACTGGAAATAATCTCTCTTAATGACATACTCAAACCATGTTTTAGTGCTGGATATAAGTTTGTTAAAAGAACTGGAGATACTCTCTCTTAATGACATACTGAAACTTTTGTCTTCCCAGAACCACTTAGCAATGGCTTTGAAACTCCCACAAGTTCCATTGTTTCCCGTCAATTTAGGTCTCATCACTTCATTTAGAAAAGGCAAAAGACCAAAATCACACACATCAAAAGTTTGCTTTAGCTCTCAATAGTGGCACCAAAATATTCTCCTGCTTTGGAGACAATTTGAAACCCCATAAGAGCACTGAATATAGATTTTGCAAACAGATTTTGCAATCTAATATTTCATTGTTAATTAGTGATTTGCTTACATTCATAGACATCTGTGGGCAGTGGTGTCCTCCAGGGGTCAGTACTGGGCCCAGGGCTGTTCAACTTCTTCATCGATGACTTGGACGAGGGCACAGAGGGCACCCTCAGCAAGTTTGCAGATGATACCAAACTGGGCAGAGTGGCCGACACTCCCGAGGGCTGTGCTGCCATTCAGAGGTCCCTGGACAGGTTGGAGAGTTGGGCAGAGAGGAACCTCATGAGGTTCAACAAGGACAAGTGCAGGGTCCTGCACCTGGGGAGGAATAACCCCAGGCACCAGGACAGATTAGGGGTTGACCTGCTGGAAAGCAGCTCCATGGAGAGGGATTTGGGAGTCCTGGTGGACAAGTTAGCCATGAAGCAGCAATGTGCCCTTGTGGCCAAGAAGGCCAATGGGATCCTGGCCTGCATCAGGAGGAGTGTTGCCAGCAGGTCGAGGGAGGTGATCCTTCCCCTCTCCTCAGCTCTGGTGAGGCCACACCTGGAGTATTGGGAGCAGTTCTGGGCTCCCCAGGACAAGAAGGACATTGAGCTTCTAGAGAGGGTCCAGCATCGAGCGACAACGATGATTAAAGGACTGGAGCATTTATTGTATGAGGAAAGACTGAGCGAGCTGGGCCTGTTTAGCCTGGAGAAGGGAAGACTGAGAGGGGATCTTATCAACACGTGCAAAGGTAGGGAGGATGGGGCCAAACTCTCCTCTGTGGTGGCCAGTGACAGGATAGGGGGTAATGGATACAAATTGAAACATAGGCAATTCCATCTCCATATGAGAAAGAGGTTCTTAACAGTGAGGGTGACAGAGCACTGGCACAGGCTGCCCAGAGAGGCTGTGGAGTCTCCTTCTCTGGAGGTCTTCTAAACCCGCCTAGATGTGACCTTGTGCCCCGTGCTCTAGGTGTCCCTGCTGGAGCAGGGGGGTTTTACTAGATGATCTCTCAAGGTCCCTTCCAACCTCAACCATTCTGTGATTTTCCTGAACTCCAAAACCATTTCCTATGCCATGTTAGGATCCAAGCATCTCATTTGTGCCTACTTATACATTAAAGGCTTGAATTTGCCTTTGACAATAAAATATTGTATTATCAAGACAAAAATGTTTCACTAACTCAAAGCAGTAAGTTTTCACTTCCTGCTCTGTCATAAACTTTGAGGGCCTTGATAAAGTTGATTGTTGTGCCCTTTAATACAAACCTTTAAAATGGAAAGATCAGCTTTCGTCCTCATGTTTTTGCTCTTAAAGTGTTGGTTTCTCACAGACTCTTACAATTAAGAGACTCATAAATGACAACATAACAGCAATACTCATTCACATTCAGGTAAAAGTTTCTTTACATTGTACAGAGAGTGATTTCAGAGTCACTATTTCCAATAGCAGCATCAGCAATCATCACACAAGTGCCAGAACTCAACTTTAGCTGGATTACTTGAATGCACACAGGTGAGAAGTTTGGAAAGCCAGTACAAACTTGGTCACTATGAAATGAAAGAAACAACACAGACTATAGGCAAGTGATGCTGAACATCCAACAAAATATAACTGGATTTTGTCATATTATTCAACCATATGATACATGAAGATTTGAATTAAACATGTTTTAAATAAAATGTTAAACAATGTTCTTTCTCAAAAATAGCACCGTAATCCTTGTAGCATCAACCAAAAAGGCACATAATTATAAAACAACCCAGAATACAGAACAGTCAGAACACAAAGTTTTTTAAACAAGTATTCAAAAACAAAAAACAAACAAACAAAAAAACCTGAATCCATAGTTATAGCTTCTATTTTATAAAAAGTTACAGTTTATTCTCATCCTCCCTTACCAGTTTTCTATGACTGGTGTAATGTTTCTGTCCATCTGTGCTTATCAAAAAACCTTACAATATAATTGGAAAATAAGTATTTGCAGGTTATGTGAGGATTTTAGGTGTATCTATTGAGTTGCATTTCAGTAGTATTTGTACCACCTAAAAATCTTAATATCTATCTGTGAGTGTTCCTCTCTAAGGTATAGCTTTTTAGAGATACAATTTAGCACACACATTTTAGGGCTCCAATGTTGTTTGCATAAGCTTATATGAAATGGCTTTTCAGAACTTTGGTTCATTCTTCATATTGTTTACACCTCCTCTTCAAGACTGGTGCAAAGGCTGAACATACTAAAATGCAACTGCACCAATTTCACAATTTACAGGTTTAAGTTTATGTATTTAAATTAGTAATAAGAAAAATCTCACCCATAATGTGTCAAATATGCATATATTTACATATGAAATTCAGTAAGCAAATAGTGCTTAATATGAATTTATCATTTATACAACAAAATTATCTGGCCAGGGATTCTGAAAAACTGGCTTCCAGAAATGGTTAACACATAAGAATTCAAGTTTCCACTGTGATTCAACAACAAACAAATTAATATAGCTGAAATAAAACTCCTAATGGGTTATTGTTTTCTTTTTAGCAGTATTAGGAACGAGCTATCTTCATTTTGAAGAAAAAAAAAATCATTTTAACTTATGTGAACTTCCCACATTCTGAGACTATTCAGAGAAAAATATGCATTTTAAATGTGTTTTTTTTTTTTTGGGGGGGGGGGGAAGAAAAACATTCAAGGGTATGAGAAAATAAATTTAAGGCTTTTTAAGATGAAACTTATGAAAATGTGTGAAATGCTGATATTCCATTTTTCCATTTTAAGAAATGCTACTAAATGGCAGAGTTTAAAGTTGTAAATACACTATGTCATTTACCAGTTCCAAAATTCAGCATTCTTCCTATTACTGCATATGTGCCATTCTGGAACAATCTTGTTACTCAGTAAGGCCTGAGTGCCATCATTACTGAAGTGGAAGCCAAGACACTATAGAGCGTAAAACATGTCTCCTGATAATTTGAGGAAGGTATCTGAAATAGCAGTCTAATTTAGCACAGACCGTGCAGCTTCCTTAATGAGTGATGCAGCCTTGTCCAGTTCTTGTTCTGTTTGTTCCACCGTTATCACTACTCAAATACTAGAAAAAGAAAACCAGAAGTCACAATCACCATTACTCCTTGTTCTTATACTAACTTCAACACACATTAAATCTGTTACCTCCAGGGAAGGCATTGTGAATTGAAATTCAGTAAGAAACAAGATATATTGTGGGGAGACAGAAGAGCAGAGACAACCCAGCAGCCCCTTCTCAGTCCAGGGTTTGGATATTTTCAACAACCTTCCTAATCTTCTACAGGTGGCCTCTATTTCCTCACATCTCTATCTTCCACAGGTGACCCTTAACATCTCACCCTTTGTATTCCCATATCTTCTAAACCCAATTCAGAATACTGATGCAATTAACTCATCCTATATTTTCCCATATTGGTTGGCCTCAAAATCCTTTATCCATCAAGTAATCAGACCACTGTTTTCATCCCTGGCCACACCAATCCTACATATTCCCATAATATATGACTAAATAGAAACGGTTAGACTATTTTTTTTCCCCCCCAAACACACAAGAAATGTATAATTTTATCTGGTCTCTTTCCTACCTGCAGAAATATACCCGGTAAACAGACAAAGCCAGTATTATGTTGAATTCTAAGATTTGGGTAGTTTTGATACAGTTATTTCAGCATATTGGCACCCTATAACAATCACTGAAAATATTCTCAAAAAGCAGGGCTTTTTCCCACCAAATACACTATTCAATCTAGGCTACTTAACCTCAATGTTGTATGAAGGGAGAGATAAAGAATCCTATCCAATAAAAGGCAATAATAAATCGACTTTCTACTAACCTAGGGGGAGGAAGACACTTTTCTTCTTTCTCCAGATAGCAGGCCTGAGTTAATGCAATACCATTATTCATGCACTACAGATAAAGAAAACACAGCAGTCACCAATCTGGGAACTTCAGGAAGCATATCCTTGTGATTACTGAAGACACTCAATAACATTTTAAGAATTTGGTGTCAGGATAACAATGTGCTCTTTCCCAAATGAAGGTTTTAAAGGCTGTGCAAAAAGTCTTTAATTAAATATTACATGATATTTAAAGGGGAATCAACTATATTCTTCATCTAGTGCAGTCTTGCTTACCTGCCACCTGAAATATGCATGAATCTTATCAACCTCCACCTCCTTCACATGAAAGGAGGAGAACCAGTGTGTACCAACAATGGAAAAAATACAAAGTACAAAATTTAATGAGATTCTTGACATGTCCATGGATTCAAACAAGCAAAAATACAGAAAAGTACATCTTAGATTGATCAAAGATACCAACAGAACTTTGCTCAAGGGATATCTTGTATTCCTGCAGACACCAGCAGTTTTCCAAGGAACTGGTTTAAATGCAAGTTTAACTTGAGATTTTAAGTACATAATAGGAAATATTCACTTTCTAAAGTACAAAGTTCAAATGCATATTTTTTTAGTCAAGTGTTACAAACATCTTCAGACAGAAATGGTTAGAAGATGGCATTTAATATAGCCCTACAGATAGCAAAGAAACTGGGTTTCAAAGACAGGCATT
>NW_010580897.1:20243-35332 GCF_000705375.1 Tinamus guttatus | reverse complement strand
CTACTTTGCACATATACACTTGATCCATTATTCAAATTAAAAGACAACAATGTATTTTAAACACTATGGGGACACTTACATAGTCTACAACTCTTTTCAGTAACTTCACATCATTTTCTCGCAATCCACAGCTCTCTTCCAACTGTAAGTGTAATGCTGGAGAAAAAGATTCTCCCACTACCCTTAAGCCAGAAATCCTAAAATAAATAAGAAACGTTTAATATATTAACACTTTATTCAGGTAGGATAAAGTTCCAGACAGTAAATGCCTCCACTTTTCAGGCAAGGAGTGACAAGAGAGGGATATTCCATAAAAACTTTCCTAAGGCATTTACTAAATCTAGTTATAGTAAGCTTTTGTATTACAATAGCCAACTTTTTTTTTTTTTTTTTTTTTTCAAAACAGATCAAGGATTCAAAATAAAGCATTTTGAGAGAATCTTGTCAAAAATATAGGAGAATTATTAATACATTTTGCTACATTTAACTACATTTTGCTGATAAAAATGCAGCTAGCTAACTCAAGTCTTTGGAATCTGTATTAGGAAAAAAAAACAGTAATAATACATCTTTCTAC
Organism: Tinamus guttatus; assembly: GCF_000705375.1. The sequence goes on along the minus strand of NW_010580897.1, from coordinate 34,755 downwards.
CTACTTAAGTGATAAGAAGAAACAAGGTCTATAGCTGGCAATACATCTGATTAATTATTTCTGTAGAAAATCTTTAGAACATCTTCTAATACCGAGTCAAAAGCCCTTTCAAAAATCAGTTATATTAACAGAACAACTCCCATGTCCCTACATGCAGACAACAGTTAATAGGTTCTTAAGAATTCCATTGCTACAGTTCTGAAACATGGCCTGATTATACTCCACACCTTGTTTATCCCATTCACCAGGACCTGCTGAAAAAAAAAGGAGGCTCTGCAAAGAAGGATCTGGGGGGTACTGGAGAGCAACAAATAAACCATGAGGCAGCAATGTGCCCTCGGGGCCAAGAAGGCCAATGGGATCCTGGCTGCATTAGAAGGAGCATTGCTAGTAGGTGGGGGGAGGGGATCTTGCCCCTCTGCTCAGCTCTGGTGAGGCTGCACCTGGAGTATTGGGTGCAGTTCTGGGCTCCCCAGGACAAGAGGGACATGGAGCTTCTAGAGAGGGTCCAGTGTAGAGCAACAAAGATGATTAAGGGACTGGAGCATCTCTCCTATGGGGAAAGGAGGAGAGAGCTGGGCCTGTTCAGCCTAGAGAAGAGAAGACTGGGAGGGGATTTTATCAGTGTGTTTAAATATCTGACAATTTAAAGAGGTCAGGGCCAGACACTCTTCAGGGGCAGGACAAGAGGCAAAGGGAACAAACTGAAATAGGAAGTTGTCATGCTATCCCATTAAAGGAAACGGTAAAATAATCCACAGGGGCAACAACCAATGGGCTTTAGCTAGTTGATTTTATTCATCAGCACAAGATCTCTGTGATAACAACATCCACTATTAACTGGCACGACTGTTATAGGGAGAGGTTCATCAATTAGTAAACAGCAACTAGCACAACTAAATGGAGTGCACTGCTTGTCCCAGTAAAAGGTTATAGTGTTTCTTCACCTAAGTGTATAGGGGCCTCTCAGCCTTGCAAGGAGTTGACAACTGCTAGCATGTTTCTTCTCCCTGAATGTGCAGGGGACTCTCAACCTTATAAAAGGGGCTACCTTAACCCAGTGTCCCAGGTAAGGGAAGGGGAGGGATCCTTACAATCCAGCCGGAGGAGTTGGTCAGGCATCATTCCCAATCCCTGTTCAACTCGTCACTTCTAGACTCTGCCCTTTATGCCCTTAGGGAAGATGTACGTGACTGTGCTATGGTCATCCTTATGAGGGGACCTTTTCAGAACATTCAGGCCAGATCCATAAGAGCATCTGCTCTTTGCACCATCAGTGAGGTTTTTTTTTTTGTTTGTTTGTTTGTTTTTTTGAGTTCTTAACTTTTCTCAACCAAGGATATGCAGTAAGTAATGAATTATTACTTATCAAAATATGGGGGGGCAGGGAAATAATCATGCACCCATTCTTACACACTAAATCTTAAATACAAAACCAAAGCCAAATCCTAAATACAGGTTTGTTACATTTTGGCTAAAAGAAAGATTTCTTTTATTTTTAATTTGTTCTTCTCATTTGTCCATTATGAGAAAAAAAAAAAAAAAAACAAGAAAAGAGAAGTTGTGCATTTTTTCCACTTTCTTTGCACACAGTTCTCCTTTTATGTTCCCTTTTAAACTGACAGTTCCATTCTATCAAAGGGAGAGCACAACAAAAAATTGGAGTCAAACAGTAGCTGGGATTAGGTGAGGGAGAAAAGTGCATTCAATGTAACAGCATTTAAATATATATATATATATACTTATTCTGAAAATTTTGCTTCCTGTTTTAATAATTGCACCTGTTTTCCAGCATGGTTACTAATTAAAAACAAGACAAAATAAAAACCTACATCACACAGGATCATGCAAATATTAGTTCAAATCTTCTCTCCACTATTGCTTTACACACTTGCTGAAATAGTTTACCTGCTAAAAGGCTGCCCAATCATCTGGCATTATTAAATCCTACTAATCCTATTAAATCCTATTATCAAATCTCTTCCAATTTTACCAAGTAACTCCCTTTGCTATTTATGCAATTTGACCTTTCTATCATGACACTGCTCTCCATAAGGCAAAAATAGAAAAATCCTATTACAGGACAGGCATTTTGTCCACTTACTAGTTTGTAACTATATTCATCACTGAAAGAGTTTAACATGTTAGCCACATGTGATCCAGTACTGTTTATAGTGAATATTAATGAATAAAAGGTTGATCATTTCTCCTTACATATGGTTTATTCATGTATGTTTAAATGTATGTTTAAATGTACGTTTGTTCCTGTATTTTTAAAATACATTTAAAAAATACATTTAAGTATATTACAACCTAAAAATGACAAGTACAGAAGAATATTACAATTACTCTCCCTTTTGCCTCAGTCATAAGATGCGCTTACTAGTAAAGAAGAGACACTAACATTTTTTAATTGACTGTAAAATATTTCAGATTTAGGAGCATGTGTATTTTTCTGACCTGAAAGCTTACGTGTTTTCAAACTACAATTTAAAAAAACACAATCAAAAAAGACTATGATTATTTCATGGTGGAATTATTCCTAAGACTATTTTAAAATTTCTAACATAAAAATTGGGCTAAACAGTAAACTTCTGTTGAGATGCAGATGCTTATTTGAAATAAAAAGTAACTGAAACTCAATAACTGACCAATGCATTAAAAAAAATAATACTCATAGAATCATTATGGTTGGAAAAGACTTTCAAGATCAAGTCCAACCATAAGCCCTTCAACACCATGCCTGCTAAACCATGTCCCTAAGGGCCTCATCTACACGTTTCTTGAACACTGCCAGGGACGGTGACTCCACCACTTCCCTGGGCAGCCTGTTCTAATGCTTGACTACTCTTTCCATGTAGAAATTCTTCCTAATGTCTAACCTGAACCTCCCCTGGCGCAACTTGAGGTCATTTCCTCTTGTCCTATCCGTAGTTATTCTGGAGAAGAGACCAACTCCCGCCTCACTCCAGCCTCCTTTCAGGTAGTTGTAGAGAGCGATAAGGTCTCCCCTGAGCCTCCTCTTCTCCAGACTAAACCACCCCAGCTCCTTCAATTGCATTATCAATTTAGAGTGTGTGTGTGTGTTTAGTTTTTATGCAATAAAGGCATATATGTGCATACATGCAATGTAATATGTAACAGGAAACAGTTGAAGAAAATGAAGTGTAAAATACAGACTTTTTGTGTATCCAATCTGCAAATTAGTACTTGAATACTCAGAGAAATTTCTATCAGAAAAAAAAAAAAAACCCACACAATTATTCAGTACAGCCACTTTTTAAAACAGAACACTTAGGAACTTTTAAAACAGTATTCTTATTTTTTCAGATAAACTTGAGCAGTTTCCTTTATGCCTTACTATTTATAAGTTGATCGCAAGTGCTTTTTTCATTTGAAAGAATATCAGCTAAGCTATGCCCATAACTATCATCAAATGAAATGCTTTTACTTATACATTTTTTTCACCATGATTATCAATACTTTGCACCATCAAAACCTCATTACACTCTCTAAAAGACTTAAATAGCTAGGAGCTTGTAAAAATCCGCACTAGAAATAAGGTATAATCTCAATTCAATATCTGTAAAGGGATTTAGATTTTTTTCCCTAAAAAATTCAGTCTAAGCATCAGTAGAATCAGAAACACTTTGGGGCAAAGAGAGTTCTTTAAAGTTGACCTTATCAACTAATGGACAGATTGACTATAGCACACACACAGACACACAAACAAACAAAAACCCTCCACACAGCAAAACCAAAAAAACCCCAAAACAAATCATCCTCAACAACAAACAGCTTACCCTTGTAAAGCTCTATGAATTCACTTGCATTTTTCCTGGAGAATTTGACAAATGTCTAGACAAAAGCAAACAAAAACCCTTACACCTTGTTACTCCTTTACATTTCTGTAAGGCTGAGAGTTTTTTTTTTTTTTTTTTTTTTTAAAGCAAACAAACAAACAAAAGAACAAAAAAAGGGAGAATTAATGGATTAAAGCACTAAGTCTCTTCATTACTCTTCATAATGTTCCTCACTCCCATTTCTGTCATTAAATGGCAGGTTTTTCAAGATCTGACAAATGCATTATTTCCCTTTATCTTTTTCCACATGATCATGAACTAGTACAACTGGAGTAAAGGATGACACAAACCCTTGGTAAGGGGACTGAAATGACAGATACAAATCATTTGTGTGTGTATATATAAAGCCAAACATATTTCTGCTCCTTGATCTTCTCATCCACTCATTGATGACTCAAACAGGAAATTTTGACTCCTGGATCTACAAACCTTGGTTCTTGCCCTAAATAAAGGTCAACCTTTCACCATAGCTAACAATCCCCAAACCTATTCTCTATTTTTTTTGTTGATTTTGTTTAACTTTTGAGGACCAAGTAGGGACCACACAGGATCCTCCTACTTGGACTTTTATTGCCTTTTTTTTTCCCCTTCTTTTGTGACATATTAAATACTACAGCTCTCTGCAGATGTCCTTCGGCCTATTTATGGCAATGAAAGAGGGAAGAAAAAAAAAAATCAAACAAAAAAACCAAGACACAACTATTTGGCCAGTTTTGTCCTCCTCATATCACTTGCCCTCCACCCCCCAAAAAAATCACTCAACTTCTAGGAACAAAGGCTTTCCAAATTCATCCAAATGTCCTATACTTAGTCCTCTGAAAACCCCAAGCGATTATGCTACGATCCTGCCCAAGATCCTTGCGTGGATGTCCACTTGGAGAACAACAACAATAAAAAAAACAGTGAAAGTGGAAATGAGAGTGTCCTTCAGTTCTTCCATTCCTCCATTTGTCCTGAAGACATTTATTTTCAAGAAAAGAACAGCCAGTATGTGTGTAAAGTAGAATAATAACTTCTTGTGTGGAGCTCAGCGGATACCATCTCTGTCCCTTTTAGCCTTAAGTAACTCATTTTTTATCTGGAAGTAGGATAGAGGTAAAAAGCATTGTTAAAAAGAAAAACATGGGAAACTATAAAAAGAAAAATAATCACGAACACAAAACTCATTAACGGAAGAGAACATATAAACAAAACAGGTAAGAAATCAAAGCGGGGAAAAATATGATTTGCTAGCTTGGGGTGAAGAAAGAGTGAAGAATATGATTTTCCTAAAGTAAATACCTGGATTATCTTCCATAATATTCAGAGCCTCAATAGCAGCAGCAGCTAACAAAGGAGGCAGGGATGCAGAAAAGCAGTAGCCCTGACCGGACAGTCGCTGGGGGAAGAGAAAAAAAATTTTTTTTTTCAACAGTATAGAAAATGTTTTACAAGTAAATTTGTTTAAATTTAAAAGTAGGTCTCCTATCCATTTATAATGTTCTGCAGAACAAGGAAGTTTCTATATAGAATCAAATGTATAATTATTTATATTATAACATGGCTTGTAAATTGAGAAACCACTTCCATTTCTCAATAACTAATTCTGCCATGCCATATAAAAATAAGACCTGGCTTACCTGATGATCAATAACAAAAGATCTTCCACAGCAAAATCCTCCAATAGAAGCCAGTGAATTTTCCATGTTTGCGCTGATAAGATCTATATCATCTATCTGCCATTTAAATTAAGAAAGTTAATCAAGAAATGCCTTTAAATCAAGACTAAAATAAAATACATCCAAATGTTTCTTATTTCATATTATTATAAATACTAGAGCACCCAGAATTAAATTTCATATTCAAATGAAGATGCAATTTTAATAATTTCAAGCTATACAAAAAGGACTTTAAAAATTAAGATTTATGGATCTGTATATATCTTTGCACAAGCTCATTCTCTTTCAGGCATTGTAATGTACAGAACACAAAAAACAAACAAACAAAAAACATATATGGATATGGGCCACAACTCTTCAAAGCATTCAGTGTCATGGTATCCTTTACAAATGTAAGTAGTCCCATAACAGTCAATAAGTCATAATGTGACCAAAATTGAGCACAAGCCTAGTTAAATCAGAGTTTGGACCTCAGAGACATAATTGTCTCATTTTTTTTCCACTCAGCTGCCCCTCCCCTCCCCCACTCTAGATTGAATAGTTAAAGCAAAGAAAATGTAGGGGTAGGAGTAGAAAATAGTGAGAAGATGGAATACCAAAATTTGATATGTAACTTTTAACTGAACTCTGACAATGCCCTTGAGAGGCATTAAATGATATTCCACATTGGGGAGACACTGGCTGTGAGAGGTTTTTTTTTTTTTTCCTCTCTCTCTCTCCCTTACTCAGCTCAGATGGTTTCAGTAGCAAAGAACTGCAAGGATTCCAAAAATATATAGATCATTCCATGTTAATACTCCTCAGAAGACGACTATAAAAGGACTTCCTGGGAAAATATTTTGGCTGAATTTGCCAGTAAAGGAGTAGGACAACACCTTTGAAAGGAATAACAAAAGCTTTCTCCTATTTTTTCTCCTTGAGTCAAAGGCAACAGATCACAGCAGGCATTGGAAAGTAGCCCCTGAGAAGACTTTTCTGACTTACCCTTAACCTCCAAATATTTCTGTGCAAGCATACCGATTTGGGGGCATATGGAGCTGGAGAATAATCGTAATTTCACTGAGTATCAAAAAAAGTATAAAATTATGCACTGTAAGAATTTCTCTGTCTGCCTCTCTAAAGATATATATTCTAGAAAACAAAACTATTTCAGGTAAGCAGGAGAAATAGCGCCAAGTCCTGGACTCTTTACTGATAAGTGGACAGAGGGAAAAGTATGATAGAATCTTTATCACAGACTAATAAATATCAATGCCACAAGAAATGAGTAGCAGAATTTGCCTCTCTACAAGTCTCATTTACAGCAACAACAACAACAACAAAAAACAAAAGGAAAATGGCACTTACGTTTACGCCTAAGTGTTCAGTAATTCCTCGTCCATGTTCCCCAAGTACTCCAAAGGAAAGGCTCTCTTCCAAAAAAATTCTAACTTTGTATTTATACTTCAGTTTTATCTAAAACAATGGAAATAAGACAAACCCATCAGAATTTGGTAACAAAATGAGTGGAAGGAAGCAAGGTAAAGACAAGACAACTACAGTATCCTGAATATTGCAAAAATATCAGCTCTAGAGTTGAATTCTGTCATTAAGATATCGAAAAATCTTTCAAAACATTATCACAATTTAATGCTAAAGATAGAGTAAATTTCATAAATGCTAATGATCATGTACAAAAAAAAAGCTTTGGTTTCTCTTGTCTACTTATCAAACACTTTCAAGATACTATGTTTTCACAGCATTTCTTTCTTTATCTACAGTCTGTATAACAAGCCAATTTATGTTGAATAGTAAACGTGAGTTCCTTGGAGACACTGTTTATTACAGCAATATGAAGGTTTCTTTGATTTTTTTTTAAGATATAATCTGAGTTTAACAATTTAGTAACATACAGCTTTTGAAAATAGAGTAGATTTTACAGGTTGAAAACTGAGACATTAACTGGATATTTATTCCATTTATTCCCCAATATATTTTTACTTACTGATCAGGAATTTCAATAAAACGTCAAATGGGGTTCCCATTTCATGAATATTTGAGGAAGGAAGGAGATAAGAAAGGTTTGCTTATTTTTAATTTTGTAGGCTTAATTGCACAATACTACTGTTTTATTGTCATGGATGTTCATATACAGAGTTTAAAAAGCAAACTGAAACCACTTACCAATTCTGGAAGAGGACAGATATCTCCTGTATTCATATACAACCCTTCCACTACAATAAACCTTCGAGTTACACGGGCCTTGCGGCGATTCTTCAGAAAAAGATATGGTTTCAGTTGGTATCAATAGTTACTAACAAAGTTTTTACTTTTACTTTAGTCTAAATTTAGTATTTATCATTTATAATAGAAGTTGAAATGTGTCATTGGACTATTTTTCTTTATTTTTCTATTTGTTTTGTAACAAACTATAACCAATTAATTTGAACTTTATGGATAAAATACAAACAATACAATCGCAGAACAAAGACTGCAAATCTGGATCTCTATTATATTCAGAACAGTTATGTTCCCTTGTTAGAACATTTAGAAGGCCTTTCAACAACTGGTTTATGTGACAAGATTCTCAATGCAGCACACTACTCTTGGAAGCAGTTGTCTATAAGACATGATTCAAAAGTATTCATAACTTTCAAGTCACAGTCTAGTCTCTGAACAATAAAAGCCATAAGAATATTCTGCCCTGGTTTCTGTTTAAACTATGGATGATTTGACTTTTGCTGTTCTAAAATGACACTTTAGTTCAAAAACTGTTAGCAATTGAAAAAAAAAAAAAAAAAAAACACACACAAGTTGTTCTATGGATTATACTACCCTCAGTCTTAATATTCATCACTTAGTTTCTTCAGCATTGCCCAGTTCTAATTTCTTATCATTTGATTATGCTAAACCTTATATGAAGTGAAACAATGTTCAAATTATGGTTCCCTTGTTACTTTAATACTCTAGATCAGAAAATAACGGTAGGATTTAAACTTCACCACTTTTTTCAGTCCTTGGCAAAAGATTTAGAGAACATTTGTTTTTCCTGAGCAGTAAGTACCAAAACTAGGCACAGCCCTAGCTCTAGTAGTAAGACCTACTCCTTCCTACTCAGGATGTCTCGATATGATTGTACACATACGGACTACATTAAGCTTGCTGGCCAACAATTTTATATTCACATTCAGCTAGTTACATTAAGAAACTTTAATCATGTATCTCAGCCAAAGCACTCTAACAAACTAAACATTACAAAAACGTTGCCTCACTAGTCTGTCAACTAAATCTAAAATCTCCTGTAAAGATTGTTTGACAAGATGCATTTTCTATAAATGTATGCAGTCTAGCTCCTTTAAATTTGCTATTAATCAGATCCACTATTGATTTAGATTGATGTTAAACTGATCTGTTTACAATTATCCAAATGTTAGCAGGATATCATCTTTCTTCCAATTGTCTGCAACTTCCCCAGCATTCTGTGACTGAGGAACATAATAGAACTAGCTCTTCAGTAGATTATTTTAAAATTCATATATGCAAATTATCTGGACTTGCTGATGCTGATTTTAGTAGCTGCTTTTGGGCACCCCCCTGTATTCCTGTCAGAGTATGAAGTCATCCAGTTGACCTCAAATACAATTTTTAAGAGAGAGAACATCTCAAGAGCTCAGTACAAGATAGATAATTGACTGAGAAGTGAAAGAAAAAAAAGAATCAAGTGAAAGAAAAAAAAGAATTCCTTCTATAAATCAAACTTAGGAATAGCATCACCACTTCTGTGTTGATTTTATTGTGTGGCGTTCAAATTGCTAATTAATGGGTACAATATGTTAGGTAAACACAGTTAATATGAACATCTAAAGGACAAAACCCATGCAAGAGTACCAAAGAAGTTCCATAATTCAATCATTTGCCCACAGTGATACCCCTGCCACCAAAGCCTCTGAGTTTACTTTCAGTGGTGACATTGACAAGCGCAAAAAAGGAAAAAGGTAGCTTATTTACATGAGCAACTATTTATGAAAACAAAATAACTGTCTATAAGGATGGCATCTATTCAATTAGAGAACCCAGTAAAAAAAGGGAAAAAAAAAAAAGGGGGGAGAGAGTGAAAAGGTGATAGGGCACAAAATAACACAACATCTCAAATCTCAAAGGAACTGTACCTTTTGATCTTCAGTCTCCTGTTCTTTCAACAGTCGTTCCAGGTAAGCCATATCATTATGTTTAAATATCTTGACGTTACTATGAGATGCCTGTAATCCCTTCTGAATAGCAAAGCAGGCAGCTTCATCTCTGTAAATACATCAAGCCCTTTAAATTTACACTTGATTTTACATTTATTCAAAGAAGAATGCTGACTCATGATCTTTTTAGGACTGTCCTGCTTTTGAGTTGCTATCTATACTCAGGTGTAGTTAAAACCAGATCTATTAAAACCTCATAAATTTACATTTTAAAACATATTTCCAAAGCTTTTCAACTTTCCTATATACTATATCACTGAAATACTGCATTGAAAGCAAGCCTACGTGGTTCTTTGAAGTATGCACTGGTCCTTTTGCTTGTATGTGACAACTATTCATTTGAGTGAAACCCATGAACTGGATACAATTCCCTAGTCATCATCCCAAAAGCTCTCTTTCCTGGGTCTTGCTCTGGCCCTAGCAGAAAAGCACAAGGATGTGCCTATAATACTGTGAAGATCACTGTAAATGTTTCAAAACCTGATTTTTAAGATTCTTTGGAAATTCTTCTCCTACAGTTTAAAGGATAATTTGCTATTTTACATTTTAGAAAAATAGATCCCCCGGGGGGCAATTTCACAGTTGCATATATCCAATATCTTCTGCACACACTACATGCAGTAATTTCAACCAAGTTGACCAAAAGAGATGATCAAAGTTATGAAAAAACTTCTATAAAAGAAGTCTTCTAGGCTTTAAATCTTACACTTAGAGATAACCGAAAATAGTTTACAGTAGACAACTACAAAAGCTTCTGTGGTATATAGAAGATAGGCAAGCAACAACTGTTCACTGTCTCTTTTTATAAAAATCAAATGCATCAGTTGAAACTAGCAGATGTTACATTCAACACTAAGATATTTATTCATACAATGCTCAGTTAAACTGAGAAATTACATGTCACAGGAGCACTCTAGATATTGAAGATTTATACTGTTTAAAAAAAAATCCATGAAGGACTAAACCTTCCCTTGAGCTGAGAAATTTTTGAGCATTTTTACACTCTCTTTCTCCTGGTATTTTACTCTTCCCTAGACAAATTGCTACTGGCTACTCTCAGGGACCAGACACTGGGATTGCTGAATCCTTGGTTTGACCCAATATAGTTGTTATGTTAATTCAAAGCCAGCAGTAAATAAGAGAAAAGCATATTTGATTAGTTTTCTTAAGAAGAAAACTAATGTCAGACTTCCATACACCCTTGTATTATACACAAATCTTGTTTTTCAGCTGAGCACCCAAGTATATTTTTCCTTGAAAAAACAGTAACTGGTTTGTGTTTGGAAAAAGGAAATAATGACGAAAAAAAGAAAAAGACCAGGAAAAAAAAAAAAGGACCAGATGAAAAGACATTTGAGCTCTGAGTATTTTGCTATATAAACAGCATTATTTTCTAAATAGTTAAATTAATATGACTTACAGCAATCAAATATTTAGAGGAGGACTGTTAAATTTGTAATTTCCCAAGGCAAAAACAGTACTTACACAAACAAAATGTCTCCTCTTTTTGAATATGCAGGAATAGCACTGGCAATTGTAGCAAATCCATATGAGTATATAATAGCTTCCTCTGTCCTCATGAATTTTGCAAGTCGTTCTTCTAATTCTAAGTGCACATCTATTTGAGAGAAAAAAATAAAACAAACAGTTTAATTGCTTTCATAAAGACTAACTAGGGCTGCTTTAACAATCATCTAATGATTACTTATTTATAGTAACAGCATTACAACAAATAGCATACCAAGAAAACAGCTGTAGTCAATAGGAGACTGTATTGACTGTAGTCAATAGGAGGGGGGAGGGGGAGAAACAGAAAACGAACGAGCAAACTGCACAACTTTAAAGTCTAGTAAATTTTGCCAAGAATGAGAATATTAAGTCTTCTGAAAGCAATCACTGCAGGTAAGAGTGAAATGTAGCATAAACAAAGCTGATACAACATCACATATCAGAGTACCAGAAAGGACACTTTGTTTAACTGGTAAATTTGAAATGCGTAAGGCAATATTAGTTAAGGTTCACTACTATCATAATAAAAACAGGATACCACCTAACTTGCCTATTCTTAATTGCAATAATTTGCTTGAATTATTTCAATCAGGTTACATTAGCCTACCTGAAAGGAGAGCTGCAATTAGTAACTACAGTATATTTGCAGAGGAAGATATGATTGAAACATCTTTCTGCATACTTATAAAACCTTAATATAGCTAGTAATGTCAGGAGTTGCAGAAAAGTGCCAGTTTAGAGTATAGCATTTGCTAACGTCCTAGTCAAGAGTAGGACTGCTGAGATCAAAGCCCACATTTCCTTTTATAAATCTTTTCTGCTAGACCACCCTTATCTTCACAGTTCAGATAAGTACTGAAATGATGGCTGCTAGGCAACCTACAAAAATCTATCAACATTTCAAGGTTAGCAAGGGATAAAAGCATGCAATGCAGCTTCCAGGGATACAGTAGAGTAAAAAGCAAAAAAAAAAAATAATATTCTTAACAGGGTCCCATTAAATCTAAGAAAACTCTTTAAATGGGCAGAGATATAAAGAATCAAGTCTCTACTCAGAATAAATTAGACCACAGTATCTACCTTCCCAAGAAGGGAATGCTAATGCTGCTATGAGATATCAGCCCCAAAGAGAGCCTGATTCTGAATGAGAGCTATTGACTATCTCTATTTTACTAGAGATAACCAACTTTTAATCACAATCTATTTCAAATAATTACTAAAAAGAAGCACCAAAGAAGAAGAATCAAGCTGGACTTAGAAGTAGGGCACATGAGTCCACAAGTCTCCTTGAGCTTTCCAGTTAAAAAAAAAAATCAGAATAAATGTAGCAATTATGTGATCATTTAATTTGATTAACTGAAAAAGTCCATGTTAGTCTTCTGAATTCAGGTCAAGCCTAGCTGCACGAAATCATTTCGAACATGCAGCAAATTCCATCACTTCTAGGAAGGATCAGGAAAGCTCACAAGCCAATGAATCAATGTTTTTTCACCAACAACTATGCAGCTATTCATTTATTACTCTTTAACCAAAGAGTAACCAATATTTCAAAATACCAACATGTATGAAGAAACATTTCTAGAGGATAATATTTAACAGCGTGCTTCTTAATAAGAACAAAAAAACCTCTCAGTAACACCCTCTCACACTATACAAACCTCTTAATTAAAACATTAAGGTCATAAATAAAGGAAAATTTAATTCTTTCTACAGAATCAGGGAAACTTAACTAATAAGCTTTATCACAGAACCCAAAGATCAGACTGCCCTCTTGTGGCCTACTTAAACATATTACTAACTTAGACTCACAAATTCATCATACTTGATTAGATGCTAATATGTTCATTTTCTCTACTGCGTCAGAAAAACTAAAGCAGACTATATTTAACTTTTTAATTTTGTAACTTTCCTCCAAGAGTAGTACTGAAAGGACAGAGTGAGAAAAGGCATAGAAATTGATAAAAACAATGCTATAAATGCTGCCAATCCTTACCATTACAGAAAAAAAAAATGTTAGAGGGTAATTGTTCTTCAGAGTGAGGGAAATAATTTGCGGCCTACACATAGAACTATTTTATCCAACTCACTATCCCAGTCTGAACATCTTTAAAGGTAAATTAAAAAAAGTTACTGACCAAAAGTACCATAGAATCCTCTAGGTCCACAAGTGCCAACACCATACTTCTCCAAAGATGCCTGGGCCGCATTCTTTAAGAACAACAACAAAAAACAAACAAACAAAAACCAACCAAAAAAAAAAACCCACACAAAACATTTATTCCTAAAACAGATCAACTCTTCTATACAATTCATATAACTTTATGCCACTGTATATATACTAGTTCTTGCACTGTAACATAATCAGCTTCACAGAAAGTATAATTGTATATCGAATACTGTGAATTTATCTCACGGCACAGCTTTTTAGACTAGCGTTTAAGCATCATTCATTGTGTTCTAATGAAAATTCACAGTAGATACTAATCTAACATGATAATCAATAACTCCAAACAAGCCCATCATATAAAATTTTAGAGGAAAAAAAACCCAAAAAACTAATGTAAATAGCAAAAAAATGCAAGATTTATAATGTTCCTTGCTACTTAGAAGTAGAAAGGAAATCCTTACTTTCTGAAGCCATTGCTAAACTTTGAATTAACACACAAACTAAAAGAAGAATCATAGAATACATAATAAGAGGAAACACTCACCTTAACCTTTTCATTATCCAAAAGTCCGAGGAAATTAAATGATGCAAAGTTTGTACACTCCTTGCCGTTAACGGTGATTTTATGAGCAGGAGAACTAAAAAGATTAGAGAGATCTATTGTTATGAGTGAAGAGTTGGTGTGAAGAGTTGGTGTTTTCATAAAGAGTCAAACAGTAGCTGAGCTTTGTTCATCAACAACAGAAGGCAAAAAGCAATTTTAAGATTCCCTTTTCCCACTTTTTCCCCTTTAACAGACAACTGATATATAAGTTCAGTATCAAGGCATAAATATACTACCAATCTCAGCAAAAGCCATATTCCTGGAGCTTAATAAAGAATCCTTAAATTTCTTCCTGAGTTTTGTCATTCTTGTTGAAAACTTATTTCATACAAAGTTGATTCATGAAGAGATGAATAAAGCTTCTCCCTTAAAAATGATGTCTATTTGGAAAAAGGAATACTTTTTTGCTTGATACTTCAATTATAAAAATGAATTTTAACAGCCACGACATCTTAACATTCTATTGCAATACGTTCCCTACA
>NW_010580896.1:350948-445508 GCF_000705375.1 Tinamus guttatus | reverse complement strand
CTTCTTGTGTCGCAATGACTTCACACATTTTAAATAATGCATACAGACTTTCACAAGTACACATTGGACTTCAGGTTCAGACCTTAGATGATCTCTAACAATTTTTCAGTGCTTCAGTAAAACTTCACTGAACGCATCTGGCATATCTCTGCACTCATACTGCTATTTCTTACCCCTGAATAAGACAATTCAGATAAATTTTCTGTCTTCTTTCGTTACTGCGTGATAGTACTGCAATCATGAGCAAAGCCTGAATCATGATAAAATGATGGCTTGGCGTGGTATTTTTTAACATGCTAGGAGACATCTGTCCGTTATAAACATAGTTTCCAGTAAATGCACATGTGGAAGTGAAGTCACAAAATGCAATGCCTTGTAGGAGCTGCCTATTATATTTTTATTTTTCAGATTGAAAAAAAAAAAAAACACACACCGAAGAGCCTTGATTTCTAGACAGATATATCTAAAACAGTCAGCCCTTGCACAGGTGATGCAGAGCCCCGCAGCCTGTGCGGTGCTGATAGGGCACAGATAGGGCAGCACCGCTTAAGCCCAGGTCTCTGATTCAGCTGCAAGATGCTTCAGCCGCTCTGAAGCCAGAGCTAAAATGAGAGGGTTTTGATCTCTTAAATGTTTTTGGTTTTGATCAGTAGCCAGAATGTTCTTACTGTTTTTCCTGACCTGTGGAAGCAGACTAGATAGTGCTTATTTTATGTACTGCGGCGTGGAGATAGTGAGCATTCAAAGTTGTATGATTTACATTCAGACTAACTGCGCTATGCAAAATTTATTAAGTATTAAATCTTTTCACATGAGTTTTTCAGCCCAGTCCCATCTTCATTCATTGAGATGCTTGCTGTTTTGGTAGTGATGATACTTAAGACAGTGCTCAGTTCCTTAACCAAGTCAGTCATGCAAAGGAGAATAACTCATACTTTAAACAAAGTAATGCCTCTGCTGCTCTGAGATCTAAGAAAAAAGATCAATGCAGTGGTGTATTAATTTCAGCATCAACTTTGGATTTGCCTGATTATACGAAGTCTACAGGCAGTGCAGGTGTGTTTGAGACAACCTTCTCAAATGAGCTAACAAATATTGCAGTTTCCCCTTTTTACAGTACAGCTAGTTAATTACCTAAGAATATTCCATGGATTTAATTGCAGTGCTTCTCTCAATGGGATCTTTTTCTTCTTTGCTACAGCAATAGTCTCTTAGAGTCTCTTCCTTTCTGCATCTCCCCTCACTCAACTCGCGCCCTCAGCCCCAAACAGGGATAGCCAGCGGCGCAGAACAAACTCCTGCTGTTCCTGACCACCCAGAGCAGCTTGTCCAAAAGGAGAAGCTCCTTTCTCAGGAGTTTCCAGGGAGCCTGGCCCGAGCCTGAGGAGCCCAGCGAGCCTCTCACAGGGAGCATCCCAGGTGCAGGGATCCAATTCCCCTTCTGTTGGGCTGCTCTATCGCGAGTGCTCAGCAGGCTCTGCGAGGCGCAGGCGTGCACTAATGACCTTGCTGTGGAGGCAGGCACAGCCTCAGCCTCCTAACCATGTGGGAAGTGACTCTGTAACGTGCACGACGTCCAGCCCAAGCGTCCGTACTTGTGTCGCATCCTCAGGTTGCTTGTGTGTCTCTCTCCTGTGGCTTCATGAGGGGTCAGCACTTTGCCAGCGCACAAGAAACCGGCTACCTCATTGCAAAAAAAAGCTGCTGAATATGTGCAAGTAGCCTCTCCTCTGCTGAATGAAGGCAGCATGCCTGAGAAGGGCTGGCAGTGCCACACATTGTGCGGATCACCTGCGATGGGCAAGTTGCAAACAGTTTCCCTAAGCATATGCGGCACATTCGGTGAGAAGACACCAGGCTTATCACCACCAAAAAACAAAATAAAAAGCAAGAATAAACCATAATAAAACTACTTATCAGGCTATTAAATAAAAAAGTAGATAAATAGAAAAATAAATCAGGCAGCAGCCATACCCTGTCAATTACCTCATACCCTCAGCCATACCCTCAGCAATTTCAGAAATTATTGCTCAATAAACATTAAAAAACCATCCCTTGGCAGGAATTTATGCAGTTTAATTTCAGATTTTATTAGGAACCAACTTCGCTCAATGCTCACTAGTCTTTGTGCTGGAAGAAGCAATAATCTGACACTCCTTACCTTCTCCATGTCACTCATAATTTCAACTTTCTTTGTATTCCGTTTGGTCATTCCTTTTCAGATTGCAAAGACCCTATCTGTTTGGGATTCACTTTGGTGTAAGTCCCTCCACACCTTTGATGTATATTACTATTTTAGCTCTTTCTTGAACCCTATCGAGTTCTACTATATCATTTTTGAAATCAGGGACCAGTACTAGATAGAGTATATAAAATGTGGTTGAAGCGTTGGCTTACTTTGTGGCAGGATTACGTTCTGTTTTGTTCTCTATTTCTTTCTTTGTAATCCCCTCCATTTGATTTAATCTTTTTATCACAGTTGAGCACAGAGCTGGCATTTTTGTAGATCTATTTATTATAACTCCAAGATCTTGCTCCTGGGTGGGAATGGTCAGCTCAGAGCTCATTCTGCTTATGAAATTAAGGGGTTCTTTTCCCATGTGTCTCACTCTGCTCAGCTACACTGAATTTCATCTGCCATTTTATTATCCAGCCAGTCAATCTCATAAAGTCCTTCCATGGTTCTTCACAGTTAGTCCTCCTTTTTTATTACCCTGATTAGATTAGCAGACTTTCTCATATCAGACCATTTATGAACATTTTGAACAGAAAAATGCCTGGCAGGAGGCTCCTGGTAACCATTTTCCACTGGAAAAAAAAAAAGGGATCCATTTATTCCTACCTGCTGTTTTCCATCTTTAACCATTTACATACCCATGCAAAGGTTTTTCCCCTTGTAAGACTTTTTGGTGAGGCACTGTATCAAAATCCAGTCCAAACCAACACCTGTAAAACCAGGTAGCCTGTGTTCAAAACACGTCTCCCTTAACCTTGTGTTTGTTGACGCTTTCAGAGAATGTCGGTAGGCCCGTGGGGTTCACAAAATGGCGTTTTCACTCATCTCCATGAGGTCACAGCTGTCTGTAGAGCTGTTCAGCCGCACTGCGAGAGTCCCCCCAACACCTGTGGTCCTCCCAGAGCAGCTCCAAGGCAGGAGCAGAGCCCCTGCGTCAGGGGGCTCCGCCGAGCGGGGGCAGCAGCGGAGGCCGCGCCGGGGTCGCCAGGGTGTCATGGCTGTGAGGGCCGACTGGGCCCGGCTGCTGCCGGCCTGCGCGGCCGAGGGGCCCTGCAAGAGCGCCCGCTCTCGGATATTACCGAGAATCCGGCAAATCCTATTTATTTATTATTTACTTATTTTAACACTACCCCAGCTTTCATATGCTCTAATCGGAAAGGGGGAGAAAAAATAGTATTGTTTTAAAAAGTCCAAAATGAGAAACATAGCAACCTGACTTATGTTGAGAATGCTTTTGTCCCAGCCCTGCTTTATATGTAAACATGTATTATTCATAGAGGAAAAAAGTACTGCATTCACTTATTACCTTAATGAGAGAACAAGTTTAGATGGCTTGGTAACATTGTACATATGCAACCTCTTTAAACATGTAAATTGATTGTATAATATAGACATTTCAGACACAGAGAATACATATAGGACACTAGAAATAGAATTATGAGAACTAAATAGTTCAACTTTGTATTCGTAATAGCAGCAATCTTATTTACAACTGATTGTGCTGAATGATAGTCTACGAACCATTTTTAGAGTTACATATTTTTAAACATTTTATTAAGCTTTTTAAACATTGAAATGTATCAACACTTCTTATTCTGTCATTCTGTCAACACTTGTCTTCCTCACTATAAGATCTCCTAGTTCCAATTACTTGGCAATGCCGATAAATACCTCCTATCAGCCATTCAATGTTAATTTTGTATTTGAGATTTGGCGCTTAGAAAAATGTCATGTACTATTATTATCTTGGAAACTATAGGATCATATTTAAATTTTTACCTTTAATAAGTTACCTACAAAAAGAAAGATTATAGAATACAGCATGGTTGCTGTGATTGTTATTTTAGAATAAAATCAGAAAGTATAATTTGGTGCGTGCGGATTAAAGCTGAAAAATTTTTAAAAGTTGGAAAAAAAAAGATCCTTAACTCAATATTTTATGAGTTCTTCCATATTTGCATTTTCATTATGGGCGAGATTCATTAGGTTTTTTGTCAGTACAATTCCTTTTGTGTGTGCAGATATGCTTGTGCAGAAGATAGCATAAAGCTCAACTGCACGCAGCAGTATAGCTAGAGACAGTACGCGTTAGCTGCACACCCCGTGGCTCCTTTCCTCCCTCCCTTGGGCTGGGCCGTGCAGCCCCACACAGCTCAGTGCTCGAGGGCAGAGCCCAGACTGTGCTGCAGACACGATGCTCCTGGATGAGGAGCCGCATTTGCCGAGGCCTTCATTCGCATCTCAGAGAGCCTTCAGCCCCGAGCAGGTCCCAACTGGGACAACAGTAGCACGTGCTTGGCTCACCGTGATCTCTGCAGGAAGTGCTGGAGGTGCCTCCCATCTCGGCTGCCCTCCCAGCCTCTGGCACTAGATGCAGATCACGGAGCAGACACGCTGAGCTCCTAACGTGGGGGCGTTTTGTAATCCCTGAATCCCCGTAATCCCTGAGCGGGCTTTCACTGTGTTCCCCAGGGTCTTGCTTTGCTGTTTGAAAAAACCTGATGATACAGGAGTCACTTGCTTGAAGGGGGGAGTCATCTCACTCTAGGCAAGCAGCACTGCAAAACAAAATCCCCACCTGCTCCAGAGGGTGTCTTTGTGAGCCTGAGTTGCTTGATGGAGCTCAGAGTTGGGGCCATCTGCTGAATGTGAGCACCACACCTGAGTCCTCTGCACCTCTGTCTGCAGGTGCTGTCTCTCTGCACTACTTATACCAGGAACCAATGCTCTCAGTTTTTAATTCTCATTGAATTAGATGCCTAAAATAAGTGGAAGTGAATGATCTGAATAGCCTTGTGTAGATGTAGTGGGAACTGTGACCAGCTGAGATGAGGAGTGAAAGTAAACACTAGCTTATTTGAAACTGTTGCACCTGGAGACGTTAATTCTTTCAACAGCTGTATCCTCTCCTGTCAGCCAGAGCTGATGTGTTAATTATCCCGCAGCCTGAGTCCTTCCAGATTAGGTGCATTCAGGCAAGCTGCAAATTTCTGGACAGAAGTTTCAGAGTAAGATCAACTTGCACTGCATGAGCTGTACAAACTTGATCACAGTGTGCCTGACCACATGCAGTGGGAGTAGCTAAATCAACAATGCTAATTATTAGTTTATGATCATGATTATTAATGATGCATGGAAAATTCTGATTTATGGTAGAGTTAGCAGGATGGCTCAGCAAATTAATGCCATTGATGTGGGTTCCTCAAAATGTGAACAAGTACATTTTGGTATGAAAAACTGCAGTATGTAAATTGCCCATTTGTTATCATTAATTCTTTTCCATAACATATTGGCACAGAATTATTCTGTGCAAGCACAACAGTATTTTTAGAAAACCATTACCAAGTTTTTCTGTGTAATTTATTTTGTTAGTATTTTTATAATTACTTTTTCATCACATTTTACTAACTTATTTTATGTACAGTATACATAACAAACTAATAAAACAAGACTGCACATGCCTGAATTTCTCAGCCAGTCACAGGACCCTTTGCCAGGATGTTTTTTTTTTTCTTATATCAAAGATCCACTTAAAAGTTATTTTGCACTGGTTTCGCCATATGTTTGAGTACAGAGGGACTTGAGATTATCACCTGTTGTGGAAAATTTTAAGATGTATGTGACAGAAACAGAGATCACTGCCAATTACTGAAAGACACAGAACTGAATTAGGGGATCTTGCGGCTTGCTTTTGTTTGTTTGTTTGCCAAAGAACTTTAAATATTCTATGAGAACACACTAATTTCTCAAACTTTCCAGTCAAACTTCAAACTCCTAATTGAGTCATGAAACAAAATGGGATTTGGTCAAAGAGAATTATTTAGATTACTTAAGGAGGATTTGTATAGGAGGAAAAAAAAAGACTTCAGGGGAAAAACAACATATTGCAGAAAAGAGTGTTGTTTTGGGGGTGATTGAAGTCTAAGAGTATTGCTTGTAAGGAATACAGCAGTACCATCATCTGACCCTAATGTTGCCTAACACTCCTATATACCTGAATTAGTTGTCAGCCTGAAAGTTACCTAAATTTCCAAGTCCTGCTTCTGTGCACACTCTGGCTTACCTCTATTTTTGACAAGATTAAGGAGCCTGGAGCTTTGACACGTAACGCAACTTAACTCCAAATTCCATTTGGAGGGTCAGGCTCTTAAAAGTTAACCCCAGAAGCCCTCAGCTTCACAGTGCTAATGTACCGTGTGGATCCGAGCTATTAGGTCGTACATGCAGCTACCTAAGCTACACAGCTGCGCGTTCTCCTTCTCTAAAATGGTTGTGGTGCAGGGAACTGTGAAGGAGTAGATAAGGGCTTATTCCAGAGGGGAGCTATATGCAGCAGACTCGTCTTTGCGCTTGGGATTGAGTGTAACAGGAGGCTCTTTAATCAAGAGAGCAAGTCTGAATTTCAAAAGGTTCATCTAGTCCATTATTTTTTTCTCTGGCAACAGGCAACAAGGGACACCGATGGAAATAAAATAGGAAAAGTATAAAGTGATGCTGTCCTCTGAGTACTTTTCCATCTTCCAGAAGTCTATATGTAGGGACCTCGTGAGCTGGTGGTGGTATCCGCTATAGCATATAATGGTTATAGTATAGTGTCTCCAGGGGGACACAGGTGGACTTTGGCCTCTTTTTAAAGAATTTGTCTACTGACTTTGCAGTGTGTCCATGTTACTGGCCTGTGATTATATACTCTTTGAATAGGTGCTTTCTTTTCTGTGTTTAAAATTCTGCCTATTAATTTCATCTGGTGTCCCAGTGTTTGCATTAAAAGAAATAATAAATAAACATCCCTTATTCATTTCCTCCATGTTATTCGTACATCTGTTACATTTATGGTCCCCTCTAGAAGTCTGCTTTTTCCTAAGATGGAAAAAGTATGGCTTAATCCTATCCTTCTGGTAATGCTTGTAGCCTTTTTCCTTCCCCCTCTCTCTATCTTTTTTTTTTTTAATTCAAGGACCAGAGCTCAATATAGTGTTCAACAGCATATTAGTTCTGTTAGGCGTGCTTTCCGTTTCCTGCTTGAAGGTCTATCATCTTATTAATTTTTGGAAGATACAGGGGGTTTTATGATGTTCTCCCTAGAATGTGGCCTGCCCAAACTCTCCGTTCTTGTGCAGGTGTCAGTGTTCCCCTCCACCTTGCCACTTGCACAAGAAAATGTTGCGAGGGGAAGTGGGCAACGCTCAGTTTCACTCCTCAACCCTTCCTGCTTCTATCCCCTTTCTGTATAAAATGCCTGTGTGGGGCTGGTTTGTAGTAGAGATTGGAGATGAAGAAGAACTGACTGGCTATAAAACCTGCCAGGGCAGAGTTAGGCAGGCAGAACCCCGAGGAGCACAAGAACTGGGTGAGACAGGGCAAAGAGAAAGAATAGAAATACCAGAAATTGTTCTAAGAATTAAGGAATTAAGAGAATCTTATTAGGAGGACAGCCACCGGATAAATAATCTTTGGGAAATCAAAGACAGGTACGTAAAGTTTAGTGATGCACTGATCTGGAAGTGTAAATGCCTGAATTTCTTTCTCATCTGGAACTCTATTGGATTATTTATCTGTGCATATAATGTGGTGCCTGTTGTAATTATGAGTAGGAGGATGAGTATATGCAGTAACCATAAAACCACAAGCTTCAGGGCATGAGTTAACTAGTAGCTAATAGATGAAGCAGCTTCCCTTTTGAAAGGTTATTCCATAATTGCCCAGGATTCCATAAACCTGCCTTTGAAACATCTTTTAGTGCCCATTGCATGATCTAATTTCTAGGCTCCTTGGTTTTCTTGGTGTTTTAATTTTTATACCGGTCAGGAAGATGAAGACTCTTAAGCTCCCAACTCTGGGGAGTTTTTGTCTTTGTGAGTGAAAGAGACCAGATCTTCCTGAAAGAGGAAAACATATAAAAGGCTTTTATAGAGTGCCTTTTAGTGTGACTTGTTTTTGGAGTATGTGAGCACAGGAGTCCAGAAACAGCTGCTGTCTTTCTGAACCTTAAATCCTAGACATATGAGACAGCAGAGATGAGAAGGACTACGAGCCTGTGCCAGCCGGCTGTTGGCTGCTCTCGGAGAGATTTTGTCCTGCTGCCTTCTAGTGCCATTGCCTCTACCCCTCGCCTTGAGAGAGTCTCCACAGACTCAGAGGTGTGCAAATGTCCTTATGACCTAACTAATGGAAGATACGAATACTGTCTGACTACAGAACATAGTCACTGATCTGGTCTATATGTTTTTTTTTCTGGCAACGTAAGCATGTTAATTCTATTCATTTATTCCCCCTTTTTCTCCCACTCATAGTCTTACCTTCGTAGACTGCTGTTATTTTTACATAATTAGTGTGAATCATCTTTCCTTAACCTTACCTCGTCACTGGATCTCCTATTAATTGCTCTTTTCATTTATTTTATTTTTATGTATCTTTCCATTATCTTTCCAGTACAGCGCATTAGTGCCTCAGCATCCTTTCCAAAGAGTTACTTAAATTGAGTGAATGTAGCTGTATTAGTTTCGGTGTGCAAGCTAGCTGGCTAACTCACCTAAGCCTGTGCAGCACTGCTGTGCCATGTAGATTAACCCAGCCGAAACACAGGCTTTGTTTAGGGTGGTGACATTTCTAAAACTGCTCTTGCTTTGCCCTAGCAATTCCCTTTAAAGAAAAGGCTGATTTTTGTCCTGAGCCCTCTGTGCTGATTGTGGTGATAAGTGTATTGAACACCATGACTGGAATTTGGGGATATACTTGATCTACTGCCAGCCAGCTGTCAGTTCAGCACCTAAACAGGTAGCTCTAGAGGATGATCGGTGCCACCCTAAGATGGTCTCGGTGATAGGTAGGGCAGGTTGCCCTCTGGAGTTGTGTCTCCCTGTCTTCTCACTGCAGAGGAAAACTAGACTCTTTGCTGAAAATAAGCAACCATCTTTCAAATGACCAGAGTCAAGTAAAATGAATTCCATCTTACTTGACCAGAAATTCAATTCAGATACTTGCTTTCATGCAGGACACCTAACACACACTTGGCAGGATTGGTGCTTTTCAGGAGTACACGGAGTAGAAGCCAGTAATTTGCTGGCCTTTCAGAAGTATTTCTCTGTCAGTCTTGTGAATCTGTTCACTGGACCTTAAAAGGGCATACATTTCTATGCATAGGTTTACATATTAAGCATTAAAAATATTTCACCCTATGTAAAAGTGTATTCAGAGAGAGACTAACCCACAGCTTTCACTTTCCAGTGATTCTTTGTAAACAACAGGTAAGATTATATCTTTGAAAACTTACTTACATTAATATATATATATGTATATAACAGATAATATGCTGTTTATTACATTTTATTTATGACATCAGTGGGAAACTATTTATGAAGGCAGATTCATTTAGCATAATTCTGATTTATAAAATATTCTCTCAAAATCAACATTCTTGGTAAATTCTCTGAAGAGACCAATATTTTCAATCAAGACCTCATGTGTCTCTATATTCCTACACATATTAACTGAAAATTTTGAAGTACAGTAACTCTGACATTCTCAGCAAATGCCATCAAACACAGCTTTTTCATAAGGTTTGTAAGAGATGCTCACATAAAAAATTCATGCTTTCCTTGCTAAAAGAAAAACCTCTTTCAGACCTGTAAGTAATGTTTGACAGAAAGTGACCGACAATCTGGTATATTCTTGTATTTGTATAAAAACAAGAGCAGGAAAGATTTGCTCAAATGAATGTACATTTTAGACTAGTCCATATTACATCCCGAGATGAGTAGTAATTAATGGAGTGAAAAGAATGCAGGTTTCCTAGTGGTTTTTAACCTGCTTATTTCATTTTCGAACTTCTGAGATCAATTTAACAGCAGGAAGTTCTGCCGAGCAATTTGTTTCCAGTTGACCCTGGAGTGGTTGTTGCTAAGTAAGACTTACTTACAGCTCTGTTTCCATAATGACACCTTACTGCAGTAAGTGATGCCTTTTTAACCTCAAGTTGTATTTCTAAATCTTTTTTTTTTCACTGATTCTCAGTTTACATTAGGAGATTGCAAACAAGGTTCTTTGAGCAAATGTGTAGCCGCAGGTTGTCCCCACGTCATACGGCACATGCTGGCATGGTATTTCTAACTTATGTAACACCTTGGCTGCAGCACGTCTTTTTCTTTTTTTCTTTCATTTTCTTTTTTCATGCTGATGAACAACATTATAGTAACAGTCTGAACGCAGTGATGCACCAGCTTCTTGCACTCCCTTCTGTTTTTATCACGTTCCAAAAGGGAAAGCATATGCCCTCCTGCCTTCATTTTTATGAGGAATCCAGCGCTTGTCAGGACTGGGACCAATTTGAAGCAGTGTTTGTCACCCGGACAGCACTCAGTGGCGTGCCACACTGAGACAGGAGGAGCAGAGGAAAATATACCACTTAAGCTATCTGCAAGCCTGCTGATTAAGGACATAGCATTCTTGTATTTCTGCAGCAGATATCACAACAAGATTTATAACCATTATAACAGGTAGCAGGTGACTGGAGGGTCTCTCACAAGCTTCTCCTTGCCATGAAGAACCAAATGCAGTGAAGGGGATGCCTCCCAGGTATCATGCTCTTAACGGGCAGTCTGTCTACATACGTTGCTATCTGCTCAGAGTTGTTGAGCCAGTACCACACAACCACGGCATTGCCTCATGCTGAGGAAGGACAGAGAAGCTCCCAATGACCTGCTGGCTCTTTAAGGCACCCTTCTGTCTCGCTACTGCTCCAGCAGTAAAAGGCAATGGAAGGGAGCCAAGAATCTGGTTGCTTTGATGCAAATCCCCTTGGTTGTGAGAGGGCACCAATTTGACATGTTTTCCATTTATACAAGAGGTGGTCCTTTTCAGTTTTGCAGACTTTTTTTTTTTTTTTTGCATGCAATTCCAGAAAGTTTGAACTGATTGTGTTCTGCTTGCCCCAGAAATAAACAGCATATAGAGCAACTCCTTAAGTCCATAGATTTATGGGAGATATTTGTGTAATGTTTTTTAAGCTACTGTTCTTTAAAGAAACACACTATTAAACTGTTTCAATTTGTTCGCTATTATAAATTATGCAAAATATCTCTCAGTATAATAGCTCTCTGTTGAACTTGGGGCATGTGCTCTGCAACCTCATCAGAGAGAACAAAACATCCACACAGGTGGACAGCAGGGAAGACCTTATTTTAACTGCATTTATATATCCTCTGCTCCAATACATATGAAGAATCAGGAACTGAGCAGGTCCTGTCAGAGGAAAAAATCTAGGAGTTGTCCAACTTACAAAATAGTGAGGGCAGCACATTCTTTATGTGAAAGAAAATCTGTACAGTTGCAAACTTTGTATGATTGAATAAGTAATTGTCTTCATACGCAAGGCCAGCACTAGATGAGAAAGGATGTGGAAAAAGAATTATGTTATGAAACACAGTAGAAAAAATACTGTTGAATCTACAGTTGGCCTTGAGGAGGTTTGGGGTTTGTATTAATCACAATCTTTTGCCCGGAACACTGTAGCAGAATACATTTTTTTAATAATGGCATTAGATTCACTTGGCTTCCAATCACTACTTGTGAGAAAGCAAAGAAAATCTGCAAAGGGAAAGAATTTAAAATGGAGGAAAAGATCATAATTATAGCCTGCTGGAGGCCTATTTTTCAGTAAATGAAGTGCTTCAAAAGAAGCATACTGTAACACTGTCTTTTGAATCCAAACCTTTAGGGAGCTAGTGTAAGAAAATAAAGCAAAAACACTATTTTTCACCCAAAACTCATTAATTTGCTAGCTGCAGTGCCTTGTCAGGAAAAATTCATGCTCAACTTTGAACTCCAAGGTTAGTGCCAGTAATCGGATACCCTCCAAGCATTATAACTGTGAATTACCACTGAAGTGATTAGGAAGATAAAAGACTCTGTTATGTAAAGAATCAAATATCTCATCTAGTCACTGTATTAATTGGAAGCAGCCTTGTATGACAGGAAAAATGTTTCTTACTGAATCCAGTATAAGCCCATAGATGTTTCAGCCATATGGGCACTTTTAAAATACAGGGAAGTCAGTTAGGCAATGCATTTTTTTTTATAGATGCTTATGTTTATATTTCTATATTTTTTCTATAGTAACCTCTGCTGAGGTTATACATTTTTGGTCTTTTTTAACCCCACAAAGGTCTAATATGCAAGTGCTTTCATACTGGAAATAGGGGAAGGTACTGACGTTCACACTGTACATTAGGGTAGTTCAGTCACGAAGATTAAATAAGATGTCTAGAGCCTGACCAGAGAAGAATATAAACGTAGCTCTCATGAATCCCTATCACATTCCTCACTCATAAAATAGGCCTTCTTCCTTGCTCCTATAAAGGTGAAAACAGGAATAATAACAAGC
This sequence comes from Tinamus guttatus, assembly GCF_000705375.1. The sequence continues at coordinate 432,891 of NW_010580896.1, read as the reverse complement.
AAACACAAAATAAAGGAGAATTACACCCACCTCTGCTGGAGGAGTAATATTATATAGCAGGAGCAGTGACAGCCATGGTTGATATGCTGCACAACGGCACCGTTGTCACTCGGCTGGGCTTATGCATCACACATGGCATTGGCAATGAAGGCTGAAGGCTTCTGGCCTCTTAGCTCCTCTGGTAAATCCCCTCTTGGCAAACAGCTCAAATGCTAATATTATTGAAAATGTCATTGCTAATCAGGACATGTTTTTTCCTTATTTCCAGTTCTGTCATTGGACTCAAATGTCTTCCCTAAGAAACCATCTTAGTGTTGCTTTCTGCCTTCCTAAGGGGCTTTCCAGAATCAAGAGTAAAATCAATATTTTTCTTACAGTGCCCTGAAATAACATTTTTTTCTGAGTCTAGGATCATGAATAAAATCCCAAACTTCATTTATTACTATGTATAATAACATCATACTTAGTGTCAAATAGTATAGAAATTCTAATATAGAATCTAGGCTGGAGAAACACTACATAAATTCGACAGCATTTCCTGGTATGGGGAAGGGGACACCTCTTCGTTTTATCATTCAGAAAAGTATTTGGAAATGAGGCTTAAGGACATTGTAATTTACAGTTATAAACACTATATGTTTATGGTTACATTGATATTAGTATTCAAATTTGTTTTATTGTGAAATTCTTTGCCTACTTTAAAAATATAAAACAAGAAATTGGAAAATTAAAAAATGGACTAAGGGAAAAAAGTATCAGAAATCATAAAGATCATCTGTGTTGTAGTCAGAGAATTATAGGCAACGGAACCTCCGAAGGAGAGAAAGACTCAAGAAGTGTGTCACTGCCTGGCTAGAGGAGAGGAGAGGAAAGGAGAGGAGAGGAGAGGAGAGGAGAGGAGAGGAGAGCAGCGGATGTTGCCTCCCTTGACTTCAGCAAGGCTTTTGACACCATCTCCCCATGACGTCCTCATGTGGAAGCTCAGGAAATGTGGATTTGGATGAGTGGATGGTGAGGAGGATTGAGGACTGCCTGGATGGCAGAGCTCAGGGGGTTGTGCTCAGTGGTGCAAAGTGGAGAGCTGGGTGGAGAGGAACCTCATGAACTTCAGCCAAAGCAAGTGCAGGACTGGGAGGGATAACCCCATGCACCAGCACAGCCTAGGGGTTCACCTGCTGGAAAGCAGCTCTGTGGGGAAGGAGATGGGAGTCCTGGTGGACTAGAGACTGATCATAAGCCAGCAGCGTGCTTTTTTGGCCAGGAAGGCCTATGGTGTCCTGGAAGGTGATCATCCTCCTCCTCCTGCACTCCGCCCCAGTGTGGCCACAAGCGGAGGACTGTGTCCAATTCTGGTCTCCCTTGTACGAGAGAGACATGGAACCACTGGAGAGAGTCCAGCATAGGGCTGTGAAAATGAACAGGGGACTGGAGCATCTGTCCCATGAGGAAAGGCTGAGAGAGCTGGGATTGTTTGGCCTCAGGAAAAGACTAAGGGGATATCTTATGAATATATACAGATACCTTAAAGGAGGGTGTAAAGACAACTCTTTTATGCCAGAATCTTTTCTGTGGATCCCAGCAACAGGATGAGAGACAGCGGGCACAAACTAAAACGTGGGATATTACATCTGAATATGAGAAATAAATTTCCTCACTTTGGGAGTGACAGAGCACTGGGACAGGTTGCCAGGAGAGGTTGTGGAATCTCCTTCTCTGGAGATCTTCAAAACTTACCTGTTCAGCATGCTCTAGGAGGGTTGCATTATGCAACTGCTTGCACTGTGGGGTTGAACTAGATGGTCTCCAGAGATCCCTCCCAGCCTCAACTGTTCTGTGATTCTGTGGCACTCTAACCACCTATCATTTAAAATTGTGTGTTTTCTGCCTTCTGTGTAATGTATGAGGAAGGAAATTTTGAAGAGAAACCAAAAATTCTGAGTAAAATAAGCTCACTCTGAATTAAAGAGTGAACACTCTTCAGTACAATTTTGAAAAAAAGAAACTTATCAGACTAAATTAAATGAGAAGCTCACAGCACTCATTGTAGATGACTCATTGTTGTTCCAGAAATTTTTAACGGAGTAGAGGAAAACAGAGAGCAGATGGTGCAAGGAATCCTCAGTTCAACACAGAGATCAGCACTGAGCTCAGGAGCCAAAAGCCATCTTTCAGCCTAGCACCAGTGGCAAGAAAATACTGCCATTAAAGTGATTAAAAGCCATGCTGTGCTTCTAAGGATTTTTGATTTTATGGTTTCACTGGGCAACCAAGTTAAAGCTCTCCTGCAGGTAGTGGATTTAAAATGACTAATTAAGAGTACTTCCATTTGACAAATAGGATTTACTTGTCTTAACATTTCCCAGTAAAAAAAAAAGAGCTTCCTAATGAATAGGATCTTAGTGTCTAAATAAGAGTTGCTCACTAGAGCAAAAGTTTTAAGAAGCAAATATGTTTCTCTGGAAAGTATTGCTTTTAGTCATATTTCACAAAAGCTAGAGAAATAACAACTGAGCTAGCTACAGCTTTTCCTTACTTGTTTTAATTTGTCCATTTCTTCATACAATTCATTTCTGTCTTTTTCTTCTTTCTTTTCTAAGTTATTATTTTCTTTAAGACGTGCAGAGATAACCTTTGTAAGACACAGGAGTCATCCTCCCGAACATGTAAGAAATGGGTAGTGTGGCTCCTCTGGGGGGTTATTTTTTTCCCCCAAATACGTTTCTTCAGGGAATTTTACTGTTTTCATTTTTTTTTTTCCCCCAATACTCTACTGGAAGCACAAAATATGGTTCTGATTCTGACCAACTTACGGACACACGTTTACTCTGCATTTTGGTTCAGAGAGTGCAGTACTGGCACTGAGCTGCAGTGTGAGCCTTGTTGTATGGGATTTTCAGTTTCACGTGCAAGTCACGCACAGCTGTTTAGCAAGAGGGCTGAAATAATTTTCTTTCAATATTTTGCTGCTGAGTTGTTTCAGAGAAGGCATAGTCTACTTCTGATAGGGAACATTTGAGATGATCATCTGTTGAGCCAAGACTGTGTTTTGACATGTGCTTGCTCAACTGGTAGAGATACTGCAGTGAGCTCAGCCTGAAATCAAATATAAATGTATAAATTGCTGTATAAATTAGAAAGTCAGAACCCAAAGAACCTACCAAAGTCAGAACCTTCCACTTGTTGAATATTGGAAAGAAATACACAAGGTTAAATCATAATTTGAGAGGCATCCACAGTAGTATCATAGCAGTAATCTATATTTAAAAAGCCAAGGAGGACCACAATATAAATGCATCCACAGTTCAACTTGGGACTTTCTGTAATCAAACCCAACTGTTTCACATGGATTTGGTTAGGTGACTAGTGAACCCGCACCTGAAGGGAGATGCAGCGAGGCCTTAGTGAACCCACACGTGCAGGGAGATGCAGCGGGGCCTTAGGGAGCCCGCACATACAGGGAGATGCAGCAGGGCCTTAGTGAACCTGTACGTGAAGGGAGATGCAGCAGGACCTTAGTGAACCCGCAGATGAAGGGAGATGCAGCGGGGCCTTAGAGAGCCCACGCGTGAAGGGAGATGCAGCGGGGCCTTAGAGAGCCCACACGTGAAGGGAGATGCAGCGGGGCCTTAGTGAACCCACACGTGAAGGGAGATACAGCGGGGCCCTAGTGAACCCACACGTGAAAGGAGATGCAGTGAGGCCTTAGAGAGCCTGCACGTGCAGAGAGATGCAGCAGGGCCTTAGTGAACCCGCACGTGAAAGGAGATGCAGTGAGGCCTTAGAAAGCCTGCACGTGAAGGGAGATGCAGTGGGGCCCTAGTGAACCCACACGTGAAGGGAGATACAGCGGGGCCTTAGTGAGCCTGCATGTGAAGGGAGATGCAGCGGGGCCCTAGTGAACCCGCACGTGAAGGGAGACGCAGCGGGGCCTTAGTGATCCCGCACATGAAGGGAGATGCAGCAGGGCCCTAGTGAACCCGCACGTGAAGGGAGATGCAGCGGGGCCTTAGTGAACACACACATGAAGGAGGATGCAGTGAGGCCTCAACAGGGCCTGCTCGCTCTCACGCCCCTCGCACGTGAGCCAGCACGTGCAGTGCAAAGGGCTCTACCCGCTCTGGTATCCTCACAGCACCAGGGAATAACACCAAGCAACGAGCACGTGTATGAGCAATTGCCTCATAGGCCCCTTTAGTGTTTGTCAGGTATGAATCAGTGTTAGCTAGGTTACAATTTCCTTTCAACAGCCCTTTATTCTCTGCTCCAAGGAGCTGATTTTACCCCAGAGTAATTTTACTGGAGTTCAGGTTCACCTTCAGTTTTCTAGTATAAAAAATTCATTTTAGCTTGAGGGATTATTTGTACATACCTAGGAGAAACATTCTGGCCCAGAACATGTGAATGCTTTGTATTTATTAATTTATATTTATTTATATACTGAATTATATTATGTTGCTTAAAGGACTCCCTGAACAACAGGTTAATCCTTCCTTTAGCATGACAGGTGCTCTTTTTTTCTTCCATTCCCAGGTATCAGAGCTATGGTTAAAAGCTTTTTTTTTTGTCCATTGTGTACCAATTTTTGATAGGTTTTGCAACACAGTTCAATGTTACATTCTAGATTGTTCCTTTTTTAAACACCAGAGGCAACTGGACTTTTAAACCTCACAACAGTTACCCACTGGGAGGATGTAACACAGTGTAGAATTTTATTTTCTCTCCCAGATAGATACAGTGTCACATAGGAAGAGATGTGTATGTGCATGTGTATGTGTAGAGCACCCCTTCTTTCTTTGAAGAAAATATGTTTTCTTGAGTAGTTTGTTTGTATTCTAGAGCTTATTTATTGTTTTAATTTACTAAACTTCCTGAAATATTTGCAGGAAAGGAAAGAAAGGATTGATACTTTGTAACCAAAAACAGGTTTTTATTTCATCTTTCTTAGGGTGACTATTTCTTTCAAGGATTAAAAAAAATCATAAAAATGTGTTATTTTTTTGGAGAGATAGCTTCTTAAGAGCTTAGAATAGGTTAAGTTATATTCATAGTTGAGAGAGGAATAGGAAAGGGTGTGGAATAAACTGATGTATGTTATTGAAAAGACAAACAGAGAAAGCTATGAGCAACTTGAGGATTTTTCCTTTTGATAGAACTTTATCGGTCGCAGAAAGCTGGGCAGAACTATGTGCTATGTGATGTGCTATGTGTTAGCTGATTTATTCAGCCATTTCAGTTGTCTTCAAGGTTGTCTGACAGTGTGACTGCTTGTAGCATTTAGGGAAACTGAAGAGCAATGCTATAAGAGCACTGCTAGCATCTACAGAATGTTAGACCTCTTTTCACATACTTGACTAGATTAATGATACAAGCAGAGATCATGCTCTGGAATAGAAGTTTTGCACCAGCAGAAATTATTACATAGATAGCCCAACATCTTCTTAAAAAAAAAAAAAAAAGAAAAGAAAAGAAAAAGAAAAGAAAAAGAAAAAAGTCAGAAAAACTACCACTGGCCTCTTTTAACAAGTTTGCAGCACTGACCTGCTAAAATGCAGTTGCTTCTGCCAGCCTGGCTAGCTGAAGCAGAGTTTGTTGCACTTGTTTTAAGTTACATCACTTTATTCTGGAGAGTAAACTGAATGTATGTTGTGCCCAGTTGTATTCTAAAGCGGTGCATTCAGATGCGCATTAATCCTGAATTTAGGATTTACTGTCTGTTAAGCATGGTTTTACACAGGACACCATGTCCTCAGAGGCGGCAGCAGCTTTGGGGCTGGATGCAGGCTCATAGGACAAAAGGTGGCCACAGCTTGAGCCCCTCAAGCACCAGGTACCTGCACCCGTGTCCCTACCCCACTGATGAGAGATGAAGCCAAAGAAACACACAGCCTTCAGTTAACAGGTGCTTCCTTTGGGGAGAGCCAGTGCTGTTTTTGTACAGTCTTTTCTCAGAAGTTGGTCTGCACTTTCACAAAGAGTTGCTGGTACGTACTTGAGGCATTAATTCCAGGTTGTATGGTTTCCCTGAGAATTGCCATCTGTCATGCTTTTCTGCCTGTAGGTCACTCAGAGGTAGCTTGCCTTGCTACGGTGAGGTAGTAGGTTGAAAGGATAAAGAGTGTGCTTCGTCTTTAACCCTTAGTTATCCTTTTCCCTTTCAGCACCCTCCTTGATAGGTATGGTAAGGAAGGACTGGGCTTCCCAAAACAGCATTGCCCTCTCCTGGCAAGAGCCGGACTTTCCCCATGGAGCCATTCTGGACTACGAGATCAAGTACTATGAGAAAGTAGGTCTCACTTAAAGCATCACCCAAATTCAGATCCTAAAGAACAGTATGTTGCATATTTTTAATATTTAAAAAAAATATTTTAAACTTTTGACTTGATCCCACATACAATGTTGTGTAAGTAGATATTTTACTGTATACTGATTTTTTTGTTGTTGTTCTGGCTTGTTAATGCCTATCTTGTTTCCTGTCAGAGTCGAATAGAGTAGCAGGCAAGCACAAGTATACCTGTCTCATAATAGCAATGTTTATGAACATGGATAAATGGATTATATGCTTGACCATATTTTGGTTTATGGGCCATGAAAGGTTTACATTGGAGTGACAATGAAACAGTACAATTAAGGTGAATGTCAATGTGATTATATTTGGTGGCATAATTTAGCGATAATTCGTGACTAAATGACAGAGTGCACCAGCCTTGCTTAGAGGATTGCAAAAGGTTACAAGAAATAGGAACTTCAAGGCACATACACGTAGAAATTGGGGGCTAAGCGATCTCACATAAAAGCGGGTGACAGAATGCATTACAAGTGCACACAGCATCTCCTGGGAATGCCTACCTTGAGGTCTACCTCTCCCCAGTCCAAAACAAGTTTGGTCGTTCCTGCTTGGCTACTGGGCCGTGCACCAGTAGAGAACTTAGTACTAATCAGTGCCTTCATTGCAGGAATTTTTGGTGTCCGTTCCGTAAACATTAATCTGCTAAATCCATTCTTACTATTTCTCTATCCCCATCTAAAAGTCACAGTGGAACAAATGGGACTGTGAGAAGAGCACAAAGAAGAGAAATATAAGTCAAGGCATGAAAGAAAGATTTAGGGATTTTAGGTTCTGTAAATATCTGAGATTTTTATTCCTTGGCTGCACTTCCCAATTGAGATTATGCAGCTGTAATGAAGCAGAAAAAGGGCAAGCTGGGAAGAAAATCCAAACAAATGAAATTGCACAGTTAGAGGAAGAAGGCAGATTGCTAAGAATTTGGTATAATAATAATATTTGCTAGCTAAAGCAAGGAAATCTTAGTCTCCTATACTAATGTAAGTCCTTCAGGTTTTGATCCATTATCATCGTAAGCCATATTGCGACTTGAGCTGCCCTTGTTCTGTTTGTTAATAGTAAAATAATAATCAACTTAATAAAAAAAAAAGTGAGATTCAGTTGGATGGGAAAGACACAAAAATCAACCTATCAAAACGTTCATAAGGAAGTTAAATTATAAAGCTTAAATTTCTAAAAATCTTTTATCAAGGGTTTCTTTGCCAAGATCAATACTGAGTCTCCTTAGAGGTCTGTGTATTGCTAAGTGTTTGTTGTGTGTTTTGCAGCAGGACTAGATACACAGAGCTCATGACCTACTGGGTAAACACAATTCATGCTATCTGTTTCTCCCAACAAAGAACCATTTTCTGTATTCACCCTTGAAAATGGGTAAGGGTTATCTTTTGACTACGATCTTTTCTTCTCTGTTAGTTGCGGGGAGATAAATGCACTGCTGGCATACTCTAGTGCTGTTCCACAGGGGTTGTGTTCTCCCTAAGCCTCTAACTGAACTGAATGCATAGCTCCTGAATACATCTCTTCTTTAGAACAGGCTCTCGGGCATTGCTACGTAATAGGCAGAATAAGAAGCAGGCAATACGAAGAGCACTTGTTTAGGCAGAGAACTAGGCATGTGGCAGATTCTTAAGAAGCCCAGAACACTCTTGGAGAACAGATTTTAGAGCAGAGACTGATGATTGGGCACTGCAGAATGCTCTGCTGATCCGCAGTATTAACATAAAAATATGATTGTATCTCACTTCAGTATATAGATAGTCCTATCACTGGATAAGTATAGTGGCCCAATGCAAATGGAATTTGCTTATTGAGGGGAGAAAAAAAAAGGGGGAAGGACAGGACCTACCTCAAAACCAGAAAATATTAATAAGAGCTTCCTTCTTCTTCACCCTGAAACTCTGTATATCAAAGTAGCACAGTTTGTGTATTGCTGGGCGCCCATACAGCAAGTGAAGCTAATCTTTCAAGATTTCAGGCTTCACGGAGACCCTAAAAGAGAGAAATATCAGCACTCATTCTCAGCAGTCATGGCAGTAGTGTCAGTTTTCCAACCTACAAGAAAGGTGATAAATGTGAAATAATTATATACTGGATTTAGTATGAACTTATCACAAAGACATCCCTCTACTGTAAGAATATCTAGGTACGAAAAGTTCAGAAATGTTCTTAAGTTCTTAATGAGGCAATAAAAACACAGAAAACAATATCCATTTGCCTTAGATACTGACATGCACATTAATTAATCAGTAGAACAGAACAAACTTTGCAGTGCCTGCTTAACCTATTCCTGTTCCTGTTTGCCTTTCCTTTGTGCTAAAATGAGAGATTTTATTCTTACATATAGTACAGGAGAGTGAATGTCTCCATCAAATATAAACACTCAATTTTCAAGTTTCAAGAGTTTGCATCAGTTTTGTATCTTTGTGAAGCTGTGAAGAACTCTGCAGGATTGTAAAATTTTATAAATATGAACTTCTGTTTCCTGTAAGTTTCCTTGGTGACATTTGCAAAATTTTCAGGAAGGCATTTGGGACTCCAGGAGAGCACTGCATTTCTTTAATTGTAATCATCAGGAATTCCAAGGCTTGTAAACAGAAGGCATTTCTCCATGTGCTCCCAAGATTTCCTGAAAGATATACAAGCTTCCAAAAATCAAGTAGCCATATAATAAAATGCTATGAATACTCCAACAGGTGGGACTGGTTCTAACAATTTTACAAGTATAGGAAAAATTAGTGATGATGAACACAGATTATATGGACTTCAGTGCCTATCTGGAACAAGCAGTCAAGAAGAATGAGAAAGACATATGAAACTTTTATTTTATTGTGCGGTAAGAGCTGTCCACAGAAAAGCACTGAAGGATCAGATCCATGACCTCAGTGTGAAAAGCAGATTTACCCTTCTGCCAAGAAAGACTCTGCTAAATAAGAGAGAATGAAGTAGAGAAGGCAAGTTTGCTAGGAAGTTACCAGTAAGAGCAAACATCAAAACCAAATACATTAATGTAAAAAATGTATTTAAACAGATGACTAATTTAACTGTTCTTTAAAGCACCCTTTGCCTGATTTTTGTTCTTCTATTGTATTGTTACAAAAATAATCACAATCATAGTTTCAAAAAAAACCAAAAATATTTTTTACCTTTTTAACCGTCCCTAAAAGCAGATATTCTGAGAAAATATCAAACCCTTGTTGAATGGCAAGTGATCACTCCATTCTACAGCTTTTCAGCCAACTATGCAGTATAAACCGACCTAAGACATAACTAGGAAACTGATTTGGCCTGTGATGAGAGAAAAAAAATCCTGAAAATTTACTTTAAGATGCTGTTAGTTTCTATTACAATAAAGATATAAAGTTTTTTTTGTAGCTTGGATAGTTATGTGATATAATCGGAGATAGATTATCATGATCCTGAATGAATATTGTATGTTCAGGTATGTTCAGCCTGGTAAATTGACATATCTCCTTTATATTAGATTATGAATCATTCTGAAAACTATACAGTTGGCAGCATTTGTCACCTTAGATGAAAGTGAGTCTCTACAGGGCCTTACAAAGAATCCATTAAATATTTGACCCTAGAGATCAAAATCTGCTCTGAAAAGAATTTCTAGATAGACTGTCTTTGCAGTCTCTGTAGACACTAAATATTTGCAAATTAGATCTGCTGATGCAGTGTGTCTGCCTTGTTCTATAGCCCTTTTTAATATCTTCCACAAACCATGCTCTGCTTGCAAAAGAAATCTTTCATAGGCACTGTTGTCTTTTCCTTCCAAAATCAGACTCCAGATGTCGATATAATCTCTGTTTCCTCTCTAACAGTATTAGATATGTTCCTTTATACTTAACATCTTATATATATCTCTTACTCAGACACTGACCGAAGCTTTTACTTTTTGAAAGGATTTAGGAAACCATAGTCTATGTAGCCAGCACCAAGAGGTCTCATGTCCTATGGGAGGGAGGAGTTGAATAAGAAGACCCATCCTTGTCACAACTTTGCAGTGGAGCTGAGTCCTTCTGTAAGAATTCCCTCATAGGAAAGGAATCACACAACACATAGGGTATAAACCATACCAGCTACACCTCAAGCCGTGCCGTTGAACTGGGAAATGCTTATTCCTCTCCTCCTCCTTTTCTCTCTAGACCCTCACAGTTAAATGTAAAAAATTAAAGGCATCTTGTACCGTAATAGCGGTATTAAGCATACCAAGCTGTATATTTGCCATAGATTGTACTAAATTCTCCCATAGGGCTCAAATACTCCATCTGGATTATATTTTATGTAGTGCACAAAATAATGTATAACTAGCTGAGAAAACTGAAGTGCAGAGAAGAGATTTTATAGGAGGCAATCTCCCGAGACACTGCAATAGCATCTCCAAATAAAGAATATCTTTTGGAGAAGGATATGGGGTGGAGTGGCTAGCTATTTTTTCTCTCCTTTGTCTTTTGGTGCAATTTACATTAAAGCCAAATCCCTTTCACAAAATGATTCATTTTGTTGACAGACCCAATTTGCAACTCATAGGCTGTTCTCACAGAAAAAAATGTAGCCCACCTCTACATTATAGTGAATGGACAGGAAAGACAGAATGTCAGATACTATTTTTTCCTCTGTGAATGTCACTCCTGTATTATTTAGAAGTGAATAGCGAAGTTACACAATTTAATAAATAAAAGAGAGAGAATAGCTGAAGCAAGGGGGGAAATTGGATTCCCAAAGAGATTTTAAAAAGGGATGAAGAGGTGATGAAGCAGAGAGATACTGGAAAGTTCCAGATTTAACAAATTAGAAAGCAATATGACCTTGTTAATTTTGCAGTCAGTCTCAAGATCTGTTTACTTAACTAATACCAGAAATGATGCTGTTTCTCAAATTTTAATATTAAAACAAACACTTTTATTTTCTGAATATTCATATAGTATGATTTGAAATGAACGTTCCTGAATGTGAATAGTAAAACTGGTAGGAGAGCTTGAGGTAAATTACTTGCTAGGAAATATATGAAGATTTAGGAATATCAATATGTAACAAATATGGAACAACAATTCTTACTGCAGAAGTAATGAAGAACGTTATAAATCAGAAGATAATTTTGTCCTGCAGAATTGCTTGCCTATAATAGTGTTCTAAATAATAGTTTAAAGTGTATTTATAAGTATATTTATCTGTCAATAAATGTGTGCACCGTATTATTTCAAAGTCATAAGAGTATGTATGTCCAATAGATTACATATTCTGCACTTCAGCTGCAAAGAGATGTGGTATTCTGTGCCTATATAGATGTGTGGATTGTTATCCGTGCAATTTTTCCCATACTTTCTGAGGAACAGTTTGTCTCATGTTTTTGTTAGAACTACATTGAAGACTAGCAGAGCTGTACTGTGCTCCTGGGAACTATCCATACTTCCTTGGTCCCAGTGCTCAGGTGTTTCCTTTCCAGCTTTTTTCATTGTGTGAGTGGGCAGTTTAAGGTGTGCAACTGGCCCTGTTTAGGGCAACAGATGTTTCTCAGTGAATTTAGCTAAGGAGACATTCCAGTATTCTCTTTTGAGGTAAATTCTGTTCCACTCAGACATTACATATATAATGCTTCTTTTCCCTGCTTTTTTTTTTCTCTCTGCCATGAAACTTGACCCTACCCGAGTATTAACTGGACTCTAACCTGAATGGACCCTAGGCTTGTGTACCCTGAATAGACAGAAGTTGAACACTTATCACACGTTGCCTTTCTGTGTGGTCTCTGTGACCCATGTGGGGGTCCAGTGACCCTTGTCCTTCATATTACTTTAGTAATTAAACCATAGTAGTGGTTCTTTATTTATACTCACACTTCTCTAATTATAATTTTGTGTGTTGTTCAGCTGAGTCAGATGGATCACATTTATCCAGAGGCAACTTTCCCATTTCCCTTAAGTACCAACTGTTACTTTCTCGGCTCAGACTTTGGTTTTATCTTGGATCTTTAAATTATGAAGAACGATATATGCCCCATCTCTGATCTGCATGAGGCTGAAGGGAACCTGCAGACTGTGTCCCATTATTGAGAGCAGGCATGTTTCACTTTGCAGCATTGTGGCTGGGTTGTTAGTATATATAACCTCTTCTTCAAGGTACACTTTTATTGTTGCCATACATACTGCAGTATGCCTTATTTCAAGGCATACTGTTTTATTGTTGCTGTACGTACCACAGGATGCTTCATTCCCTTGAAAACTTCAGGACTGAATTGTAAAGTCAACGTCAAAGACACGGCTATGGAACAGGAAAAGGTTACTAACACTATGAATGTATTTATGATCACTTTAAATATCTGGCCAGTCAGTAGTTTTTTTAAGTATATACTCAGTATGAAATAGTGAACACTGTGCTGTTAGTGTTGAATGACCAATTTTAGCTTCATGCTATTCTTTCTATTTAAAATGAACGGTTTGATCCTGTCATATTTTTCAATTACTTGAATTATTTGAGGCATAGGTAACAATCTGCTGCCTAGAAGTAAAATGTTTTTGATGTGACTAGAAGCAAAAATGTAGGGCTTGCGAAATACTACATTTTCATTAAATCTGCAGCACATTCTTGTGGAAACATGACGGTTGAGTAATTTGGGTGTATAAGGGCTTTTGGATAATAGCGTTAAACAAACCTTAGAATTTGCCTGTAGCTGCAGGTGCAGATCAACATCTTGCTGTAAGCCCCAGCGCTCCGTGGAGTTCCTGGGGCTTTTGTGGCCTTTCGGATCTCCTGGGACATGAACCGTGTCTGGTGCATGTTTTTAAAAAATAATCACTACAAACGCGCTTTGGGAAATAATCATTAAATCAGAATACAGCTAATTTTAGCATAGTAAGTGATGTTAAACAAGCTTCTCGGTTTTCCTATTCTACTGTTATTAACCTCGTTTTCCCCGAGGGAAGGACTGTAAATGCCTTAGCCTCTAAAAAGGGAAAAAATAGGTCTCAGAACTGTTGAAAATGAGAGTGAATAATTACGAGGCTCTCTGACCAGATATATTTTTTGCCTGCGGGAAGGAACTTAAGAACCTTGCAGCAGCCATTATTAATGGCGCTGATATAATTACTATTAGGAGAAAAAGAAATCTGGGCTCTAAATATCAATTACATATAAGAGAGGGTTTATCAAAGAAGTTCTGAGCTAGGCCTGCTCCATTAGGTGCCTGGTTTGGCTACTCTCCTAATAGTTGTCTTCAATTATTTAGAGGTAGCTTCTAAACCTTCGTATTTAATAATAAAGTAGCCTGCAGAGCTATTTTTTTTTGCTGAACCAAAATATTTCACAGAGAAATATAATGCTGTTTAAGCAACCTTAGTGGATTTGATTAAAAAAAAACATAGTTGAGTCTCTGCTGATCTTGTGTTCTTGTCAGTAGCTGATACCGTGTTCCCCAAAGAAAATTGTGCGCAGAAAGCTTATTCCAGTAAGTGCTGTAAGAGCTTCACAAATGTAGAAAAAGTGCATTAATACTTTTTAATAAATGATTTTCAGACTTTTTCAAAGATGTAGCCAAAGAAGCTATGCAGACTGCTTAGAAGTCAACATATACAGCACCACACAGTTAGTTCCATACCTCAAAGAAAGCTAAATCCACTGATAGTAGAGGATGATGCCAAAGAGAATAAATTATTGAACTTTCTTCTAGCCATAAAGCAGTCACAGTTCAGAAAAAAAAATAGTTTAAAAAATAATTTACTAACACAGCAAGAATAATAAAGTTAACCACAGGAATCATCTGCTAATCTTAAGAGTGTGGTTAGGTAGGCTCAAGAATCAGAAGAACCTCACATTTTATAGCAAAGTAGCATTCAGCTCACTCCAGGGGACAAACGTAATTTGATTTTTGATGAACTTGTGGTAAAAGAGATGTTGTCTCTTTAGGTTTGATGCATCAAGTGCACAGGAGGAATTGGTAGCAGTTTTTACATGTTTAATCCTAAACTAGCAAGATTGAGAATGTACTTTCACTTTAAATCATTATCGTTATTAATTAGTTTCAGTGTGGTCGCCTTTGAGTGTAGGCGCAGTAGATTTTTAATAGTGTCTGAAGTTAAGGTGTGTTATAATTTCCTTAAGTACTCAAATGAACATTCAAAAGTCAAGTTTTGGGCTGAAATTTTGACTGAAAGAATGGCATGAGTTTCACAAGCTGCTATCTGAATATAGCAGTGGTTGCCAAAAGATGACCATATAAACAAGAGTATTTTTGTTATTTATGAGTTAAATACAGTATCCAGACATCCATTGCTGTAACGAATGTTTCCTTTAGACTTTCAAGAACTGTCCAAAAAAATAAGGAAGTCGTAATCCATGAGCCTAAACTATTTTAAAAACTGCAGCCTGGGCAGTCTTTGTTTTCATAACACACAAATTACTTCTGTTCATAAACAGTGTTTTTTCCCCCAGCCTTTAAGATGGATTCACAGATTAAACCAAGAAGACATGTGTAAAGTTGTATCTTTGTCTAAGCGTGGAAGAAATGTTCCAGTATGTTCCAGTATGAGTTCCAATATCGTTTCACTGTGTAGTTTCTACCTTCAGTCCCTCATGCATTTAGCAGATATTGGGGAGATGCAGGTCAAAAGACACGTATCCACAGAGAGTAAGAAGAGAGTCATAAAGTGTCCCCCCCATCCCTTTTTCTTTTTTTTTTTCTTCTTCTGGGGCTACTTTACAACTGCACCCTAACCCTGTTAATATTTCTCAAATACTTTTAATACTTTTTTCACACCAAAATGGAGACAAATCCACTGACTGCATAATATTGGAACCTCTTTTATATTAGGTATTGGTGTCCACCAAGCAGTCCTTCTGGAAGAAGGGAAATAAGGGGAAATGCCTAAGAAGAGCTTTTCTATTTTGATGTAGAAAAGGATACCTGCTTTCCATATTGATTAGCTGTTTTCCAAATGTATGAACATTTTGCAGATGTATTAAAGTAAAAGATGTGTTAAATTATTTTTGTTAGAATGCAAAATACACAGAAGAAAATTTACTTTCAATACACAATTTGGTTAATCAAGTCAATTATTTAGAAAGGGTATGTTATTAAGTAACTCCCATGTAGTTTTGTTATTTTTCCACCTTAAAAAAATTAAATGTTTACTTTGTTTATTTGAAGAAAGGTAATGTAAAAAAAAATCTTTTTTTTTCCAAAGCATTAGTATTAATAGTTTCAAAGTGCCCTTTCCTGATGCTCTTGTTGGGGAGGCTGAGTTAACAACCTGTTATTATGTACTCCTTACCGAGCTGTTAATAGCTTCTGCAGGAATTCACCTGCTGCTCATAAAAACATTTATGTTGCTGTAGGAACTTCACTGGGTTGATGCATCCTCTATTTGCAATGACCTTGTACAAACTATCGTTTTTCTTGTATATGCTATATCATGAGTTTTAGCATATTACATTATCACAATAGTGATTTTTAGTGATTGAGAAAGCACTTCCTTTTTAAAAAAGTGTTTTCATCGGCATTTTAGTTTACTTGTTAGATTATGTTTTATTCTTCTAAATTTACGCAAAGCTAATTGCAAAAAGACTGTTCTGTTGTTTTGTTTTATATTCCCCTAAGATCTCACTTCAATGTTCTAAGAACGTGAATTCAAACAATATGCCATATTTAATGCTGAAATAACCCCGGCATCTGCAGTGTAGTCATGATGCCAGAGCTGAATTCAGCCCTGTTAAGTTAACATTACAAGGTAGATGTTTGCTGGCTTCATGCACTGAGGCACAAAAAAATGTGCACACATGGTCACAAATACACAAAGCATGTGAGACTTCAGTGACTTTTCAACGATCGTTTTACATAACTGAAGAAGTCTGCTAAACAAAATATGCTACGCTGAACCTCAGAGTATCAGCCCTGATCAGAAGGCTTATTTATTTTTTCTCCACTGGAATGATTAAATTGAAACTTCACTAATTTCCAATTTTAAATTTTAGAGGAAAATTCCCCACCAAGAATTTGGCCGAATGGTATTGAAATCTGTATTAATATTACCAACATCATTTTTTATTCGTAAATCCTGATTTTTCCCTGGAAAGAAAACAATAGTCCCAAAGAAATACACATGCAAACTTTACACATTAAATATTCATGAGTCTAGGTATTATCGTCATATGTTTGTGAATATTTAAATTAATCCTACTGATTTACCTCACTGACAGATTCGCAATAGCAATCTGAGTCAATTCTGTAAATATAGTAGGTATTATGGTTAATTAAATGAAAAGGATAGCGCTAACAACTCCAGTGAAGTACAGTGGCTTGCTAGATTCACTTGAATATGAATAATAGTCACTGAATTACAGCACAGCTTTGAAAATGCATTGTGCTTTTTGTCACATTAGAGTATTGACTACTTCGTATTGTAGCAAGTCACCATTACTTTGGAATTTATTTCCAATACTTTGAAAAATATTGTTGTTATATTGGCATTCCACTTCAGTTGTAAGCTGCTTCCTTCCTTTAAAAATGCTTCCCGGCTTTAGGGTGAAATAAAGGAGCTGCCCTTTCTAGGTTCAGTGTGGGAATGCAGCAGTGCTGTGTGTGCAGCATTACTATGACTGCACCACTGCTGATAATGCTGCAAGTAAGATTTACTTGGGTATGTGTCAGCAACTTAGAGAACTTCAGGTATTTGGACTGTGCTTTTTTTTTACATTACAGGAGTTTTTGTGTTGCATGAGATTCTCCTTTTTGCTGTCCTTCCTTTGAGGTCTTACATTTTCACTCTAAAAATTCCATTATCCACTGTCTTACTTCCCAGTTTTAACCAGAAGTACTCTGTATTATACAGAGATATGTTGCCTTAGACTGGACGAGTCACTGTTATTCATATTATTCACTGTTACTCATAGCCAAGATACTAGAGTATATCCAATGAAATCATTGTGAACTAGATTTAAAACAAAGACAGTGTATTTTTAAACAGTTTGTAATTAATTGTTGCCAAGCGGTGTTTTGGAAGCCACAAGCATAAATGGGTTCAAAAATTCATGGAAGAAAAGTCTTTCATGGGCTGTAAAATACAATGAAGCAAGTTTAGCTAATGCAGGAAGTCACTAAACTGCAGGTTGCTGAGGTCCGGGAGGATGTTAAATGTGAGCAGAGCAACACGTGCTTCTTATGCTGTATTGCAGGTGTAGATTGGCATATTTAGGACCTGATCCTGAATTTTGAACTGCATCCTTGCTTCTTCCATGGAAAAGGCAGTGCAGGGGAAAAATAAGAAAAAATCTAGAGGGAGAATTTGAGGGGCTGACATTTTTATATGGTGAAATTGGAAAAACTGCCGCAGATATTGGTGCAGAGGTTTTCACTGGCACATATTCTTAATTGGAAAACAAATGATATTAGAGTAGCGCATAACTACTGGAAAGTTGGAGTTTAATTTTGGGGCTTTTCTGACAATTCATGTTTCCCAGCTCACTTCTGATCACACTCTGTTCCACCACCAAATTGAGGTACAAACAAGTTTTTATCCTTTTATCCTTCTCTGTTTAATCTCCTTGTCAGTACTAGCCCAGTGTCCTATCTGCTACCTTCACACCTTCTTCCTCCTTGCCTCTCCATGATAACCACACAGCTTTCACTTTGCCCACCTCTCACTCATGTTAACACTGTCCTAGAGTCATCCTGGCCTCACTTAATTTTCTCTTTTTCATGGTTCACCTCATAACAACTCATTTCTGCCTTTCCAGGAATATAATCCAATTAAAATGAGGTTTTGCTGGATTTTGACCTTTCCTTATTTTCTTTATGATTAGTTATTCATTCTTCCCCTTTTCTTGTTGACAGCCTCACTTTCTGTGTGGAGAAAGCGATGAGCTGACTGACGGGCAATCAAAATATAAAATATGCAAAAGCCAAACAGATAAAGCACACTTTGATATTTCAGGTCCCTAAACTGTTACATCTCAGATTAATGACAGGGGAGGTTGAGGAGGGAGAAGATTGCAGCCTGAAGTGGCTGATTCCTTAAAATTCTGCAGGTCTCTTCTCTGAAATGACCTGGAAATACTAGAGTCATCTGCAATTTTCTTTACAGTCTTGCCTTTTCCTGTCAGGGTTTTCATCTTAGTTCAGATTTGTCTTCTAAAAAGATCCTTGTATTTACTGTTCTAAAGTTACTTTAAGTTTGTCATTCAGCTGGAACTGAAAAGTGAAAGTGCAGGCAGCACTTTTTAGCATGTGCCTCCCCCCTTCCTTCCTTCCTTCCTTCCTTCCTTCTTTTCCTTCCTTCCTTCCTTCCTTCCTTCTTTTCCTTCCTTCCTTCCTTCCTTCCTTCTTTTCCTTCCTTCCTTCCTTCCTTCCTTCTTTTCCTTCCTTCCTTCCTTCCTTCCTTCTTTTCCTTCCTTCCTTCCTTCCTTCCTTCTTTTCCTTCCTTCCTTCCTTCCTTCCTTCTTTTCCTTCCTTCCTTCCTTCCTTCCTTCTTTTCCTTCCTTCCTTCCTTCCTTCCTTCTTTTCCTTCCTTCCTTCCTTCCTTCCTTCTTTTCCTTCCTTCCTTCCTTCCTTCCTTCTTTTCCTTCCTTCCTTCCTTCCTTCCTTCTTTTCCTTCCTTCCTTCCTTCCTTCCTTCTTTTCCTTCCTTCCTTCCTTCCTTCCTTCTTTTCCTTCCTTCCTTCCTTCCTTCCTTCTTTTCCTTCCTTCCTTCCTTCCTTCCTTCTTTTCCTTCCTTCCTTCCTTCCTTCCTTCTTTTCCTTCCTTCCTTCCTTCCTTCCTTCTTTTCCTTCCTTCCTTCCTTCCTTCCTTCTTTTCCTTCCTTCCTTCCTTCCTTCCTTCTTTTCCTTCCTTCCTTCCTTCCTTCCTTCTTTTCCTTCCTTCCTTCCTTCCTTCCTTCTTTTCCTTCCTTCCTTCCTTCCTTCCTTCTTTTCCTTCCTTCCTTCCTTCCTTCCTTCTTTTCCTTCCTTCCTTCCTTCCTTCCTTCTTTTCCTTCCTTCCTTCCTTCCTTCCTTCTTTTCCTTCCTTCCTTCCTTCCTTCCTTCTTTTCCTTCCTTCCTTCCTTCCTTCCTTCTTTTCCTTCCTTCCTTCCTTCCTTCCTTCTTTTCCTTCCTTCCTTCCTTCCTTCCTTCTTTTTCTTCCTTCAGGAAGACGAATATTGTGTTTTTCGTGTCACTCTGTATTACAATGACAATTTACCTCAGCTTTGGTCATTCTGTAATCAGGTAGCAGCTAATGTTAAAAGCACAATTTGGATGAGTACATGTCTTCTCTGGTACCTGCCAAATGTTATTGTTGGCATTCATGTTAATACACATGCTACAAGTCAAAATAGTCTTCTAACAAAAAAATGTTTTAAAGATAAAGAAGCTTTCAAAAAGAGACTTCCTGAGTTTTCCAGGTGTAGGAATTTTGTTGATTTCCATGTTATTCTCCTCATCTGCAGCAATTCAAGTGAGCTGTGAAACAGGATATGACTAGGGACAATAACTGTACTGTAGAAAATATATTTTTTAAGAATTGTTAGGAACAAATTAGTTGTAAGTAAAATAAGATTGTATAAATCAAAGGCAATTTCCATAAGTCAGTGCTATATTTTGAGTGGGCTATATATTTTTTTTTGAAAATACAGGCAGTAGGTCCAAATTCCACAGTTTGCTGTTATTTGACTTTAGTAAATTCTATTTGAACTAATTAATCACATATTGACTTTACCCAGTAATTACTTGCTATTTAAAGTGTATCCGACATTAATGTTCAGTTTGTCTGGGGAGTAATTAAGTGCCATCAGGGCTGATTCTATGAGAAAACTGGGGAAGGGGCTGGAGACTTTTATGATGGTTCAGAGCTAGCATTAATGAAAAGAGTTCAAGACTTGTGGCCTTTCCTTTAAAGTAATGTTACTTCCTCTGTAGGCCATCTTATGTATATCCTTCTAACTAATGTATCTAGGAAAGAAGAAAAATGTGACCAAGTGGCTTCATAAAAGTTTAATTTTTATTTTTGGTGCTCTTATTTAAACATTGATGAGATCTCGGGATCTTCTTTGCTTTAGTGTGGTACTTACTAAGATTTGGCATTGTGCTTTGGTGCACAAGAGACCTGCTCCTTGTGGCATGTAGAGTGCATCTCCACTCGTATTTCCTCGTATTAGTGTCCTCTCTCAAAATGCTAAGCATCATTATATGGTTTAAGCACAGAATCTTCTTTGTGGCACAGTGGATAGAAGCTATAAAACCTGTGTGCAAATGGCTAATAGTAAATTCAATTATTGTCTGCATGAATTCCTCCTGCACACATATATTTGGTAGTTTTAAGTACACAGGTAGGTCTTGAGCTGGCAGAAGCCTTTGAAAACCCTTTCACCAGTGTCAATTTAAGAAGACTTTTCAATTACTCAGAGAACCTGATGAATTGTATACCTTGACTGTCGTTCATAAAATAAGCTAGACACAGAGTCAACAGCAGGAGAGTGGTAATTGTTTGAGTTCCCATTATATAGTTGAAATGATAGAAAGTGATATTTGGTTATCTTTTTCCATTGCTAAAATAAGTGCTGATAGTATTTTGATTAGAGCTGTGCTTCTGTTTTCCAATCGAATATTAACGGTGACAAATCCTGTGTGACTAAAAGGGGCTGAATCCTTATCAGCACTTCACTGGTAAAGTTAATCTAAAGATTATGTGACTATTATAAGCAAAAATCACAATTTCAGCTTGGATTTCCGTTAATCTATATTTGCACTAAGCACTATTAGTTCTCTGTACTTTTTCTCACCCATAAATTCAGGATTTGAATCCTTTGATCACAGTATGAATCTAAAAGGGTAAAAGGTTATCACCTTTGAGTTAGTCTTTCTCAACACTTTACCTCATATATGTGCACAAAATCTTCATTTCCGTGCTGTTTTTCTCTGAAATAAGGTTGGAGGGTAAGTTAGAGAGCAGCATTCCTATAGGAGTGGCCTCTGGAGGTTAACCATTTGCTTGCAGGCTTTAAATGTCATCATTTAAAAGGGAAGTAATCCTTTTTTTTGAGCCTATAAGAAATAATGATAATACACACCGTGTTAATATAACCTCTGATGTTGGTTGTATATAACATTCACTAATAGAGTAGCAACATACGATGAAGAAATACTGGTTAATCTGATGATGTCATGCAACAGAAACGTTTCATTACAACATGTGTTGATGGGACAGATGTAGCTATTCCAATGCACTATAAAAGCAGAAAGTTCTTCATTACTTTTTATACTCTGATCCTGCCAGCCCAGTTTGTCTGGTCTCAGATAACTAGCACCATTGTATTTTTGTTCAGTCAGGCCACTGTCTTTCAAATACAGAACCTGGGAGAAGAGACAGAGCGTGCAAAAAAAGCTGCCATGAAGCATAATGTTTCTTTACGTGTGAGACCATATCTTGATCATAAAACAAAGTACAGATTTAGGATATTCAGATAGTCATGCAGTTATGGTTATAAGGAAGGGTCTGATCTTGTCTTCATGCGAGCCAGTGAGCTCTCTCTGTCATTCAAACTCATAATGGAATCAACTGACAGAATATCACAAACAGTAAGAAAACAGCAGTTTCCTTAGAAATAGATACACTATTTTCAAAGTTTGTAATATAATTCTATGTTTAAATTGGGAAGAAGCTCTTAGGTTCTGTACCTCATTGTATAGTAATATTCACATTATTTGTCATTTGCATTATGTTTATGATTTAATTATAGATTTTCTCCAAGGTAAATTTGCAGCAGAATATGGAAGAGGTGTTATTTGCTCGTATGATGAGTCCTTATTATTTGAGTATACTATAGTAGATTTACTCCTTTAAAGCTTCAGACTATGCTTTCTCAGAAATACTTACATGTTCTGTGCTATCCAGATGTAACAATGCTGCTTTAAAGCTAATATGAAGGATCAGAACATTTCTTGTACTTCTTTTAAATCAACCCAGAGTTCTATATAATGGTTAGCAATTTTCTTACTTGCTTACATTTATTTCACAGATTATTTGGAAGTTCTCTGTAGTTTTCAGTAAATACAGAAAAAAAAGGTAGTCCTTGACATTTCCCATGACCTGTCATGGAAGATAGTTTTCAGCCCACAAAACCGTTGAAAACAGAGTGCAGGATCTGGGTCTCAGTCTTGCCCCAGTGTGAAATGAGGGTGAGGTCAAAGCGTGCGCCTTGGTGCATGGGCACATCCAGGAAGTACATCCCAGTCCTGGAGTTTAGGTTAGGCTATGAAGCCAGAATCCATGCAAGATTCAGTAGTGTAAAGAATGAAACAAATCACCCCATACTTCCTGCCTGCTGAATTGAGCTGTTTTCTTCTGAGGCTCTTCAGCCCCTTTGGGAGCGATCATGTCAGAATGAGCAGCCATCCTTGAAAAAGTCAAAGCTCCCAGGCTACCAGCACGGACCTCCAACTGAGTCTCTGTGGTGAAAGCCCAGGCTTTCCAGGTGCAGCTTGTGGCCGAGATGAGGAAGTCTTTGCAAAATCATCTTTGATCCTTTAGGACTTTTCTGTCTGTATACCCTGTTCTGAGTCTGTCACAAACTATAGAAAAAGTTTGCCTGCTATTTCTTATAGATAATTGTGTTTCCAAAGGTTAATGTGAGCTGAAGTTTTTCCAGGATCTGAAAATACAGTCAATAATATTCTGCTTGTTTCAGTGAGACAAGCTGAAATAGAAAAAAAATAGCATGAATCAAACCTAAATTTTACTAGGCCATTCCTTGTCTACTTCGTGACATTTTCTTTAAGAAATAAAACCCTGAAGCTCATCCTATTAATGGACAGAGTAGCTTATTACCTTTTTCAAGTAAGGATTTTTTTTTTTTTTTTTCGGTAAACACAAGTTTCTTGTTGATCAGTTCATTAGGATGAGAGGGGAGCCCCCAGTAAGAGGCTGCAAGTATTGTGATTACTATCTATCTCAGGTGAAGAATTGCAGGATTCTGCAATTCCTATTCAGCTGATGCAAAACACTTAAGTAGTGCCTCCTTGGCCAGAACAACTAGTGGTCAATAAATTCATCCATTCTTCTGCACAGAAAATTGGATAATTTCCATCACACTATCAACAGAGCTTTAAACTGTAGAGTCATTGAGCTAGTTCCAAATATATATGGGGTTGTGGTGTCTGTCCTTCTGTAAATTCAGTTTTGGAAGGAGGCCAGAGCCCCCTTTCAGCCTCAGACACAGACAAATTCATCACTGGCACAAATGCCTGCTAGCCGACTGAGTACAACGGGTATCTATGCACTTCCCTCAGTACTCACTTTTCCATACCTCATCATAGAGCATCGTTTAATGGTAGTCCTCACCAGCAGTCCCAAAGTGTCACTGAGTTGTCTCTCTGAATTGACAGCACTACTGTATAAAAAAAAAATCCAAAATAGGCATAACACTGGTGCAGAAGTCACGTTATCCAGGCAAATATCATGGAAAGTAATTCAGGTTAGTACTGAACTTTGTCATAAAGCAAGGAAAAATTATCTTGGCCTACATGGTGGCACTAGAGGTTATTTCAGAAGAGTATGGTAGCCTGTGGGAGCCAAAATTCTCACAGCAAGATTAAAATATTTGGTGGTAGAGAATCGTATCAAATACCTGTTATTCTTTGGAGATCTGTCTTCTGTATGACTCTAGGCAGGAATGGCTCATTTTGTGCTATTAAGTCTTGAAACAAAACACGGCTAAGTTCCAGCGTTTGAGCACCAGTGTTCTCCAACACCGGCTGCTGGAGCTTGATTCCCAGGTGTGCCAAAGTGACAGAAGTGTCCTCTCTCCTTCACAATAATAAATAAAAGTGTATGAGGCAAGCCATATCGTTTATGATCATGCATGCTTCAGAATAGGCGCTTGCAGACCCTGTGGTGGATGGAGGTCTGCAAGGAAGGAGGAATATTCCCCTCCTGATCCCCCAGGACGAAGAGGGGGAGAGAGAGCCCTCTGCATCTCAGTGATGGAGCACAATGACATATGAACTGCAAGCATTGGCTTCTACAAAGCCATATTGTGGTTGTCTAAAAACATTGTCGTTTTGTGTTACGTTGTGAAAGAAGTAAAAAGGTTGATCAATTACTAAGATTTTTCATTATCATCGTCCTAAGAATTGCGACTGGACAATCCAGACTTAGTTAGGTTTAAATATCTGAAAAACAGATTAAGATCTGCAGAATCTGAAAGAGATGTCCGCTAGTGCTTATTCGGCATTAAGGGTGTATTAAGGGTTGAAAAAGTTTTTGGTAATGCAGAAACTTTTCTGGATTATAAAGAAAGTAACCTTACTTTTTAATTACACTGTTTTCAAATTCAGCATACATCTAGTACCCTTGCTATACTACTATATAAACTGCAGCAAGCCAGAATCCAATATTCATTTTTAATCGGCCAAGTAATGTTTTTCAAAATTAATTTTAGCCTTATCAGCTACAAATGATGATTCACTGACAACAGTGAAAATATTTTATTTCAATTTTTTTTTCACATTTTCAAATATTACTCGTATAGTTTAACTGATGATCTGAAAATATTCAAACATGCAACAGATTGTTTAAAATTCAGTTATCAGAAATATATTTTTTCTTTGATTTGAGCCGTTACTAGCAGGAAGAAAATTTAAAATTGTTCTTTCAGCTGTTGAAGGAGCAAATATATTGTTGGCCATACTTGCTACTAACTGTATCACAGTAAGTATAGGTAAATTTTGGAAAATAATGGTATTTAAATCTCTGGCACATTAAATCTCTAGCCCTATACCTCTTAGCTGCAGAGAAAGTTCTAGGTTTTCTTCTTTAAAACTCTAGTAGAATTATTCCTATAGTCAGCTCCCCCAGAGTTCTTTATCTGTTAGTCTGCTACAAAGCCCTGAGAAAGAAGTGTAAGCCTTCTGACATTTATTGCTGTCTTTATTGATCCATGGAAAGCCATTTTCCCAGTCATCCTCGAATGAAAAAAAGCCTCTCGTTTCTTAGGGATGCAAATGAATTTGTTGATTAAATGTTACCATCACAGTTCGTTACACTCATTATCTTTGACAGACCAAAAAAAGTATATATTTACTTGATCACTGCCTGCTCTGCCTCTGTCTAGGGCCCCACTAGATCCCAAGTGCTATGTTCTATAGAAGTAACTTCTAGCTTGTCATAAATATATGTTGTATAAAAATGATATTTAGAAATTAAAAGATTGAGTATGTGGGATAATC
Organism: Tinamus guttatus; assembly: GCF_000705375.1. Next base: position 407,358 of record NW_010580896.1, on the reverse strand, counting down.
CATAACAAATTCTGCAAGGCAGATGAGAGCTGCTCTGAGAATATATTTCAGATATTTTTGAGTGGCAGCCAGAGCAATTTTTGTATAAAGTTTGTAGGGTCTTTTGGCTTCAGTGGTGCTGTATAAATATATTGTTCAGTGTAAAACCCATAATACTTGATCTCAAGTAGGAAGGTAGTCTGGGTAAAGGAAATGGCCTTCAACTGTTACATCCAAATTATAGCCAGGTCTCCAGAGTGAAGTACCAGACCACCTCGTGCCATTGATGTGGGATAAAGAAATCTAGCCTCTATGCCAAGCCAAACATTTACTGAAGGCCTGAGTCTTAGCAGCACAATCAAACCTTGGTTATCAGCTTAGTTACAATAATATCACACTTATCCAAAATGCTGAGCTATTCAAAATACTCAGCTCATTCCCAATAACACTGAAACTGATATTTAAAAATTTTCCAGCATCTCTGCCTTCTGCTGGTTTTAAGCTTACCCTTTTCTGTATGTCCAGTATTGTTCTTTGCTCTGTATTATACCTAGATTTTGTTTTAGTTTTATCTAGCTCCCAATGCTGTGTTCTTAGTGACCAGTAATCGGCCATGTGTAAACTGTGTTTATATCCCTGGGGACTTTGCTGGCTTTTTGTACCTGCGTTTTCAAGGTATCTATTATATTTAGGAGCCCCTTGTTATAATTTCACATTTTGTTTTTGTTTTTTGTTTTTAACAGCCTTCAGTGTTTTAAACAGCCTGGGATGTCTGGCAACATAAGTAACATTTTATTAGCACAGTCTGGGTATGCCTAGATCCTTTCTCCAGGGTCATCGCATTATGTCACACTACAAAAGTAACAAATCATTAGATCTGCATCTATCTCTGTAGGTAAATATAGCTCTAGATATAATAATAGCTTTCGTAAATAGTTGATATTAATATTTATCAGTTATGTCACTGCTACCACTATTACATTACCAAAACTACAGTACAGTTCAGCAAATACAGGTCTGATTCAGCTATTCAGAAGTCATTCCAAATTCTTGGCTGGCACTGACCTTGTTCTGCAGTTTTCTCCAGTAAATTTTTAGCATTAGATCCTAGGGAGTCTCCACCTTCAACAAAATTTCCATTTCTATCCTCTTCAGAAGGAACCTCCTTTCTTCTTCCAGTTCCATCAATTTTCTCTGAAACGTTATTTCTACAATCTCTCCAGCAGATCGGAATAAACCAGTAAATTATAAAAAGTACTTGACCTCAAGCTGCAAGGTCCTCTGGGGAGACTCTTACACCATGCAGTGAAATTCCTTCTTTCATGGAACACATACCAGGTAGACGTTTTGCTGGAACACTGGAAATTATTGTTTAGGCTCAGCAGCCTGTAGAAGTCATGAGTTCTCCGTGTTTTGGAGTTGGACTAGATGATCTCTAAAGCCCCCTTCCAACCTCAAGCATTCTGTTTCAGTTCTCCTGAGCTCCTCAGTTCTCCTTACTAACCAGTAAGTATACCTATAATACGTTTTTTTTTTCCCCTTTTTGCTCAAATACATGCTATTTTTCAAGCTGAGCAAGCTTAATCTCAAACAACAACAAAAAAAATCTATCATCTTAATAGCTTGGTCTTATGTCAGAAGAAAAAAGATTTTTTTTTAATATCTCAGAAAAAATAAAGTTTCAAGACCACCAAACTGTTCGAAGCAAAGTTACAATATATCAGTTGATTGAGAGAGGTTTTTTGATATTTATAAAACTTGTTAGCTTATGTGTATTGATTGCACTCTCCATCTGTAAGGCTACACACACACACACTGTGTCTTAATATTTCAATTTAAATGTATATTCTTTGCTATTTCAAAATGTGGTTTTAGACTGTATATTAGCACTTCAACTTTTTACAGATTCTCACATTATTTTCATTGTTTGAATTAATCATGAAAAACAATAATTTTGAGTATTGGTCATTTTTCCCTACCTTCCTGCTCTTCAGTCACTTAACAGAATTGTAAGGTCCTTTTTGTGTGTTTATTTTTTTATAAAATTTGATTTTCTTGGTCATTTCCTTGTACATCTATGAGGGGAATGCTGATATACTTCCTGCCATATGCTAGTGTGACTGTTACACCATAAGTGAATTTGACTATGTTTTATGTAAAAAATGCATGTGTGTTGCTCAGAAGAGTCTAGCAAAATCTAACTGAGATCTATTCCTCTCCTGGTTATATTTCTTATGTGAACCAGAATGTTTCCTTATTAACAGGCTGGAAGCATCATTTAAATAGCTTCCACTCCCTGCAATATTGCTGTATAATAAATGTATATGGTGCCCTATGGCACACCGTGGCGTACTAACCCCGTGAGTGGATTATCGAGCGTATGCCAAGGACAGCTCTGTTCATCTGGGGACAAAGCCTCTTAAAATACAGTACATGTAACCTTAAGGCACCATATGAAATATTGCAGATTACTGATTTATCAAGTGGTAGTAACTAGTGAAAGGTAATTAACTTTCTGCTCTTTTAATTCCCCCCTCATGTGTAAATGTCAGCAACGCTGTGTTGAGCAAAGCTGTGCGCTGTGTCAGGGCAGCAAGCGCCGTGGCTGCTCTCTGGCCTGTTCCAGCTGCTGTTCAGTAGCTCTGCACACCCTCATTCCCAGCGACTTCTGCAGAAGTGGGGAGGTCTCAGCAGACACCTGAGATCAAGTGCTGGGAGATGAGCAGGGGAACGTTCAGAGTGTTTCTGCTTTAAGTGCATGTAAGCGAATTTCATGTACAATCACATTACAAGCAGCTGGAAAGACAAATCACATTCAAGAGCAAGTAGTGAAGTAGTTGAACCATGCTAGAAGTTTACAAACTTTAAAGAAAAAGTTAATTTTTATTTTCTTTTACCCACAGGTCTACCCACGGATAGCGCCGGCATTTTGGCACTACCTGCGGGTAGAAGTGAGTAGCGGGTATTTGAATACTCCCACATCTTTACTTTACAGTTTTCTAGTAGTTACTGAACTCCTAATTTGTCCATGGTGGAAAAAAATTAGCTACCATGGCAGTTACCATTTACTGCAAATGTAGTCTTCTACTAATCCATATTGTTTTAACTGCAATGTAGTTACTAACTCAAGTAACAAAGATGTGACATATTTATAAGCAAGACTAAGGACAAAAAATGGGAATCTAACTCAAGACCATATCATATGTTGTGATTATAGCACAATCAAAGTACTGAAATCCATACCTGCACCTCCTTTTATAGGCACATTTTACATTCTTGAGAAGAATGTGGAGCTTTAATTCTGCTGTATCACTTTTGCAAAGTTTGTGCGACTCAACTTGATACCGTTTCTCCCCTCTTTTGTCCCTCAGGAGCATGAGCAGCTCAGCTATTCTTCCACAAGGTCCAAGGCTCCAAGTGTTATCGTCACAGGTCTCAAGCCAGCCACCAAGTATATATTTCATATCAGAGTCAGGACGGCAGCAGGATACAGCGGCTATAGCCAGAAGTTTGAATTTGAAACTGGAGATGAAAGTAAGTTTTACTGAAGGGAAACTCAAGTACAATAAAAGTAGCTTTCAATTCTAAAACAGTCAGGCACTGTGGTTTTGAATGGCTGAATCCACACCATAAACTTATCACAGAATGACCATTGCTGTATAAGACTCAGCCTTGCACTTCTGGTTTTTCTTTTTTTTTCTTTTTCTTTTACAAATAGAAATCTTAGCTGAAGGCTGCAGCTGAAGGATTTTTTTTTCTGTTGCAAGACTCCCCCTGTATCATTTCTTCACTCAAAAAACAACCTTTTAATATCTGGAAATATCCTGAATAAGACTTGAATGTTTCATAAGACCAGCAGTTTCCTGCAAGCTCCTAGATCACTGTGGCAGAGTCTTTTCTATAAAGTTTGTAGTTCTCCCAGAATCTACAAATAAAATGATGTAAACTTTTATATGTACTTCCACTCAACCAATAAGCACAGTAAACATGCCAGTAATGAGCAGGAAAACCTAAATATTCCTAAGGAACATATAAAAAGAGTTGACTCATTCTCTGAGCAACTTCATAATGAAATCAGATATGCCCTCCACATTCAGAGAAACTGCAAGCAAGGTATTTGCAAGTATTTGAGATAAAATTAGAGTAGCAGATGCAACACTAAAACACTCATTAATGAAATTACTTTAATTAACCAATTACATATATCATGTTTTTCATTAGTGTTTTAGAATTTAGGTTGCTTAATCTAAAAACTCTCTATAGGTGTTTTCAAGAGCACCCATGGGTCTGTGTTCCATTTTCATTTCTTCTTAACTTCTATATCAAAAATATTTTAGGGAGAGATTCCCAAGTACTTAGTGCCTAATTGGATTTTTAAATTTTCTAGGCCCTTAAGCCAGTTGCTTTAAATAGAACCTAAGCACTTGGCTCCTTTCAAGACCTACAGTAGATCCTGTCCACACCTTCTGCTGTGATGCCGTGCGGCATCTGGCCTTCAGGCACACAGAGGCATAACTCATACCAAATGCAAATGGAATTGAAACCTCTATGAATCTCAGTCAGATCTGTGAAAATGTAACTTGCCCATCTAAATCACGAAGATTATTGTTCCTGTGACATTTCTTTCATTGCCAACTCAAGATTTCTTGGGAGTGAGATCTCATCTACTTCCTTCCACTCCAGCATCTTCTTCTCAGTTACACTAATACAACTCTCTCTTGGGCTGTATGGTGAGCAAAAGCAGGACATTGATCTAATTTTAAAATAACTTTTTGCATGAATGAGAACAAGTAATTGAGGGAGCTGGAGATGAAAGAGATGGTGATTTTTTAATCTGACCAATGATTCTGGAACCTTAAGCCCTTTTGAAAAATATTTGCAGTCCTTTAAGTTAAGTAGTTTAGGCTTGGATCCAGATGACTGAGACAGCGCTGTCATTGTAAATGCTCGTGTGCTATTAATTCATCCTTCTCTAAGATCTCCCTGAGGTCTGAAGCAGTTCAAATCCCTGCAGGCTTAAAGAGTGTCACAGTGCCAAGGAACACCACTGTTACAACCCTCACTGTGTGTATTGGACTAGGTTCTCCAGAGCTATGAGGCAAAAGACAAAAGGAACAGAGGATAGTGCTGTGAAACATAAGTAGTTTAGAAGCCTGAGGTGTTCTCCAAACTCACTGGACATTGGGGATGACTAGCAGTGGTACAAGGTTTAGCCTTCCATTATGAGATGAAAAAACAGATGATAAGTTAGTGTGTTTTTTATGAGGCTACTGTGAGCTTCTCTCGGAAACAGCAAAATTAATGAGCTGTTATCTTTGCTAAAAAGGAAGTGATAAATTATTTCATGTGTAGTTTATTCATTCGAATTTGTGTCCCATTTTGATAAAGCACTGAATTTTGTGATATAAAGTGTCACATTCAGTGATATGTTGTCTGAAAATTCACTAGATAGATAATAATTTGTAGCCTGTGGGTTTCTAAGCAGTTGTCTGCTCACTGCATGGGAACACAAGGTTCCTACAGGAAGAGAACTCTGTTGAAGAGAATATATTTCAAATCTCAACAATCTTAAACATTTATTGACTCTCAAGTACACTTAGGGTGAATCTTGGTAGTAAAATATGAATACACGTTTTATAGTTACTATTTACTAACTTTTATTTCTTAGGCTTGTGCCTGACTAAAAGTATTTAATTTACTATAAAAATAAATCATTGTGTGATTGAAAGGAAATGTAGGTAGAGGAGTCCTTTTTTTATGGTTAAGTAAGTGAGGTGGAGGCAAAGACATTTTTTGCATTTCACTTTAAAATGGTACTTGGAGCTAGATAAAGTCTTCAGTTTAATTAAAACAGCAGCTCAAAAAATGTTACAACTGTGGTCTTATTCAGATATTGATAAGTGCTGCTTTGGATTTCAAAGGGAAAAGAAGGCAAAGTGAGTACCTGGTGGTAAATTCTGCCTTTTTTTTTTCAAATGGAAGCAGCCTTCAGTGACTAATTAAATGGTGATACTCTGTTACTGTCCAAATATCTTACTTCCTCAAAGCAGTATTTTTAAAGTAAGCCTGTTCTAAAACTTTAAAGCCGTATCAGATGATTATGATCACCTATTTGAACCCCTTTCATAATGTAGGCCAAACTTCTGTAGTCCTGTAACTTTTCCAGCCCGTTTATAGCAATGGATTGAAATGTGACACCTTTGCTACACACATACTCTTTGATTTAGAGTCTTCCAGTGATAGGGAGCTCACAATATTTATAAATCTATCATTCCAGTGCTCGTTACTAAAAGTTTGCACCTTATCCCTAGATTTAATTTATTTTTCAGATTGTATTTTGTACCATTTTTCTACCAAAATTAATTTACTTACAGGTCTAAGATTAGCACTTGCTGTCTCAATTGGAGCATTGTCTTTAGCAGCTGAATATCACATAGCAACATTTTTTGTCATTAAAATTGTATTCCAAGAAGCTGAGCTACGTTTAGAGATTGGTCTTGGAGACAGTTCGGTTGGACTGCCTACTGGTATAACATAACCATATCAGCATGTAAATGGTGTATTATTTCCCTTGCTGTTGTGCACCTGTCTTACAAACCAGTCCAAGACAAGCTGTTCAGTAATGTCTTCCTCATTTACTACTACAGCAATTTAACTAAACATTTTCTATCTTTTTTTTTACTATGCTTCTTCTCCATTATTCTGAAAAGAAACTAAATACTGTCAGACCAAGATTTGTAGCCCCCTGATTCCCTACCCATTAAAAAAATTTACTTGATGAAAATTACACATTCACGATTGCTTTTTTATGGTCTTTTTGTGGTCAGATTTTAATCAATTCAATACGAACTATACTGACTTTATGTAATATTTATATCAGAATGCTGGGAAGAGCAGAGTTGTAAAAAGTCTGTGGTGTTAGCAGCAACTTTATCAAGTAATGATCTCATACAAATAAAAATATTTTAAAAGTAACATGCTTGATAAATATTATTCTCAATTCACATTATTATTATGTATTTAAGTACATATATATACAACATATATATATATATACAAATATTATGTATTAGCACCCAGAAAAGAATTTTGGGACCAGTGAATAACCACTCTACTTACTTACTTAAATATTGACACAATTTTTTGACAGGCAGTGCTACAATGAGCAATCCATAGTTAGGGTTTTTCTTTAAAATGTTCTAAAGAACGTAGAACGTTTCTCAAAAGTGTCATAGTACAAATGTTGATTCTTCATCGGTAAGACATGTATAATTAAGTCATAAAACAGATCATTTTTGATAGCAGAGTACAGTCATGCTTGCTGCAGTACACTGACTAAAATGCAATCTCTGCAGTTATATAGGATAAAAATAGATACATCGATAGTAGGAACACGAAATTTAGCAATGATTATTAATGCTGGTGCATGAAGCAGCAACAAGACCAGCTTGGTAGGAGTAATAAAAAAGGAAGTTAATTAACCATGCAGTGCTGAGTTGCTTCCCAGGAAAGGCGCTTGCTTGCTGGACGCTAGACTGAAGCAGTTGCTTGGAGAGGGTGTAGCTGGAGAACTCTTCTCCCTGCCGTAGAGACCAGTAAATGAAACAGTCAAAACAGTAAAATTTTCACCTCATGAAAAGAAGTGATGTTATGTAAAAGAGTCAGGCAAAATCTTTTTTAAAAGAAGAAGGAATGGATAAATGAATCCTGTCAGGGGGTTCTTCCAGTGGCAAAGCTAAGAGGTTGCTGCTGGGAAATTTCCGTGTAACAAAGCACAGGAAGGAGCGCTTGGGAGCTTGTTCGTTACTGCCGTTTTGCCCAGTCTCCCTGTTTCAGCACCTCAAAAGCAAAACACCTCGTAGCAAAGCTGACAAGGTACCATACACTCCTGCACACATACACACACGTATTGCTGTGAGTTGAAGTATAACCTCACTCTTACTTAGGTCCTGCTTTTGTGTATCAAGAGTGCCAGGTATCTGAGTCACCACAAAAAATTCCAGTCCTTCTTAGGATAGAATAAAATGTATTCTGACAATAAATAATAATAAAAAAATGTCCCAAGGCAAGTGTGCTTCAATCTCTTACTGTTTTCTCTCTCCCTCTTTATTTATTTGTCTCTTCTTTTTAAACCAGATGTTTCCAGAGTCCTTTTTTTTTTTTTTAGTTTTTAATGATTCAGAGCATTCTTTTTTTTCTGAAGGAGTGTTCTTTACACTATCATATGAGGGTGTAGAGGCCCTTGTGCCCAAAGGAGTTTTGTAAAATATTGTTCACAATTCAGAGCTGTTAGGCAGTGGAGTGTTTTCATGTAGCCGCTCTCTTCTGCAAGAGCTGTTCTAAACCTGTTCTAAAATAGAGTGCCTTTTACCACTTCAGTCGTCCCAGCAGCAGGAAAAGGTCGTTTTGTTGTTGCAGTTGTTGTTGTTTTCTCCTGGGTGTCCACCTCAGGGCTGCCATGCTTTTGTAGTGGAATGGCTGTGTCCTCACGGCGTGTTATTTGGCCGGGTACCCATATGGCCTGTGACACACATTGTCATTTTTTCAATTTCAGATATCTGAGATCATAAAAGGACTTCTTGTAGCCTGAGAGAGTCATATTTTTTTGAAAATAGTATTGGCAGATCTATGGAAATAGGACTTTTGAGAGAGTAAGGCTTGCTTGGTTACTGCAGTGTGTGCCCTGATGTGAGGCACTGGGGCTAGATCCTGGAGTGATCTGTGGTATCAGCTGGGCCCAAATTTCTTGTTAATGTCAACCAGGTGGCTTGTTTGAGAAGGGCTCAAAAGGCAACCTAGCCTCTGCACAGTGTGGGCTGGCACTTGGGCTGCACAGAGAATGACCCAAACTGATAAATCTAGACATGAGGCTTTTTTTTTTTTTTTCCCCAAAGCAGTGAGGACTGGAAAATGCTTCAAATAGTGTTAAAGCAACAACAAAATTATTCAGAGTTGATGTTGATAAGCAATAGCTTCAAATTCTTTAACATAGGCATAGGCATAGGGCTTTTCCTGTGCTGCCAGATCTGATGAGTTTTAGTATTCTTTCTCTTTTTTCCCATATCTGCAACATTTGTCTTTTAACTTTTCATCTTCAAATAATGGTACCCTGGATGTGCAACCCAAATTTGAGTTAGAGCCTGAGTTCTCTTCGTTCCAGAACTCCAAAGCTCAGGAGATGGATCCTGAACCACTGATTCTGACAGAGGTCTAGTATTGTTTCAAGTAACTGTTTTGATTCATGCCACAAGGATATTCCTCTAGGATTTTTTAAAAATATATTGGATTGATAATGCAGAATAGAGATTTTTTTTTCTTTTGTTAGTGTGTGTACTATTTTAGCAATATTAAATGGAGTTTCTGGGTGGAAACAAATAGATGAGACTTCACAGAGCTCTTATCTGGAAACTATCTTGCTGGATCTATCCGTATGTGTGCCCCAGTCTTACAGTAACCTTGAAGTATTTCTATATTATGTTTTTTATTTTCATCCATTTGCGCGTCAGATTTGAATTTGGCCCATGAGATTCCGTACTCTATGTGCCAACAAGCCTCAGAGACTTTTCTTTAGCTTTGAATTTCCTATACAGCAACATCCTTGCTCAGATCTCAGACTTCCTGCACTGGCTTTCCATTCATCTGCTGTTCAGGGCTTAGAGAAAGGCCTTTCAAGCCACTATGTACCAAAAGTTTTATGCTCTTATGCTAGTGTTAGCATTAGTTTTTCCTTTGAAAAATCTTTTTCAAGACTGCCTTCCCATTGCCTCCTCCCTTTCCCATACCCCTCCTTAGTTTGGAGCCCATTGGCTCACTGGAGCACAGGAACTGCAGCACTTCTGAAGACTGAAAGGTTACCTAATTATCCTTCATGCTTTTCTTTCCTATTGTTCTTAAGCACAGTTGTTTACAATGCCTTGTAAATCCATCTGACAGCCAGCTCCCATCTGTTAGAGCTCCAGTTCTCACCATCCACACTCATCTGTCTTACAGCTACTCACTATTATCTGCCTAGCTGTCTTTCTGTCACTTTTCTGGCTTTCACTCTGCTGGAAGGTCCACTGTCTGATAGATGTCAAACTAAAATAGCTAAAGCGTGTAGCTAAGAGACAGAACTGAGACAGTGTTAGGGTTTCTAGCCCTTTTATACCAAAAAGACAACTTTTTACAAATGTTGTGAGAAACTTGCCCAAAGAAATGAAAGTAAAAAGAAAGATCTGGAAGATTCTCTGCTTCTTTTATCCTCCTGCCCTGATCCTTTCAGTCTGTCCAGTGAGGAAGCCTTGGGATATTTCCCTCCAGCCAGGAGAAGACAGAAAGTGCTGCTCCTCCTCAACACGTTTGGATGAAAAACCCAGAGAGGAGCTGAGACAGGACTTCAAAGTGAAGAACAGATGGTGAGGACAGAACATTTCCCAGGCTAGATGCACACCAGGGAGCAGAACTAGGTACAAAATGAATTTCTGGGAATGGTGTTAACTGAGAAAGAATAAAGCTATTTAACATTCATGTATTAAGAGTACGTGAATGAACAGTTTACCCTGACGATATGCTTCTGGACCTATGTATGATACGTGAGGTAGTTTTAGAATCAGTTCACCACTTTGACTAATACAGTTTACCCTGACGATATGCTTCTGGGCATATGTATGATACGTGAGGTTTAGAATCAGTTCACCACTTTGACTAGGCATATTAGTTGCAGCTATGCTGTGTTTGAAGGGTTATGACACTCAAACATTGTAGCATACTATGTTATAATCTTCTCAGATAAGCAATAAATCCTCCCTTATCTTAGTCTTGTGCTATTCATTTTTTAAGTATATTTTTGTCAAAATGATCTTATCGAGCTGATGGCAGAGAGAATGATCCATACTATCAGATAAAAGAGCAGCCAGCCTCGTGAGATAAATGTGAGACTTCTGTGGAAGAAATCTGGCAAACGAGTTCACCTTTTGTGTCCAAGCACCAGCAGGGTAATCATAGCAAATCCGAATCCTTTTTGGATTGGTGCTGATGCACCAACCTGTATCCAGCACTGGGGATGGACACCACCTCCCTCCCACTCACATGTCTCTAGGAAGGCTAATGTGGAAAGAGGGTGCTACTGGTCCCCTTGTCCCGAAGAGCAGGCATAGGCTGAATGTCCAAGAAAGGAATAGGGTCAAGGGAATGGCAAGTGAAGCCAAGTTGGCAATAGTCTTCCCATTGGCACTGCTAGCAGTATAATACTCCTTCCTCACCACCTCCCCTGCTAATGTTTCAAATAGAGTATGGCCCCACACACCTAACAAACAGCTGCATTTGTCCCTGTGGTCACCAAACTGCCAATTGGACCCTGACCCCGGGTTTGTGTGGTGCTGCATGATCCCATGATTAAACAGGGAGGGATGAAATAAGGCTGCAGAAACTTGCTTGGCTTTGCAGCTTGTGATAATTGTTTTTCTGTCTGGCATGATTGAGAATACTGAGGAGAAAGAGAGGGACATATACCAAGTGCCCAGCTGATGAAGAGTAAAATAAAGCAGGAAATAATAAAAAAGAATGGAGAACATGCATGACAGAAACATTATGCATCTTGAAGCACTTGCAATTTACTATTTAAACATAGCCTTGATCAAGAGAAAAAGGAGAAAATAATAAATAACAGAGTGATTGAGGAACATGAGCTGAATTTCACTTAGAATGGCAAAATGCCTAAATATACTTCTGCTTTCAAGAGGGTTGTAAAATATTAATTATTGTGTTTGCTTTATTACATCCTCTCACTGCCTGGATAGTGTTTCCTGGAGCATTTCACCTGTGTGTGAGGAGGAGACTGAATGTGTGTGCACATGTCTTTTTGTTTAAATGTATGTTGTTCATTGCACTGTGCCTTTATTGATTTATAAAGGGATCACTTCAAGAAAAAATAACTATTTCCATCATTTTCCCTTACCTGCTGTCAGTTTTTAACAAATCCACATTTTCCAATTATTCTTGTCTGTCATTTGGCATTTTTATCTGACAAGTAAATTAAAGTCATTGGGAAGTTTCAGGCTTGAAAGCCCCTTTGTAGTGATTCGGCTACTTGGAAAAAATAAATACTTTTTTGTAACATATTGGACTCTGCCATCTCTGCCAACATGGTGAAATAGAAACAACAGAAACAGAATGATCACTGTTTAGGAATGTATAGTCTCAGCTAAAAATTGTATTGGTTAGAGGTGGAAAGGACTAAGTTGATATGAAATTTGTCGCCCTTCATGAACTTGCCTGTAGTTCCTGATAGAAAATACCTGTTATTAAACTGATAGATTGCATTCTGTTTTAGTTAGAAGGCGCAGAAACAGCAGTTCATCCAGCAGAAGTGGTCCAGGAAACCTGACCTTTTTCATCTCAGTAGCTAGCAGAGTGTTTCTTTGGATCATGGAGTCAGTTCCTTCAGAGCTATAGTGTGTCTTGTTCTGTCCGTACCCCTGCACTTTGCAAAATATTAAAAATTTCCTCCTCATTTTACAACTTAACACATTTCCTGTCTTTAAAAATCTTTGCAATGTTTATACCCTAGGCGGTTTGAAATAGTATCCAAAGTTTAAACAGAAAGTCTGAAATTATTGCTTACATTGCTACTTGTGTGGCATTGTATTTTGTTAACTTATATTTTCTCAAGTGAATCTGACTCAATGAAATATCATATGATGAGGAGTCTAGAATACATTCCAATATTACTGGCTACCCTTTTGGAGATTAGCTATTCAGTGAGTATTTGATAAGAGGTTTTGCTACATCATTTATTGGAAGATTTATGTATTTAACTTGTCTCTGCAGAGTTTTTGACCACAGATACTGAATGCATTGTAATTTATTGCCTATGTATATAACCATTAAATTATATAGATAGAAACTTAATGGTAGATATCTAACAATTTGTTTTTACTGAAAATTGGACATAAATTACATAAATTACTATTGTTTTTATTTGCTTTGCTACCCTTACAAAGCCGTAACGCTAATTTCTAAACCATAAGTCAAATGTTTTTCCTGGAAACAGCTTTTTGTGAGTCTCTGGGCAGTTATGTGTGTACTGTACAAAAACGAACATTGGTTTTTGCAATTGTAAAGTGAAAGAATATGGCTTACCAAACTTTCTCTTTACAGAAACCTGGGTGATTTCCCTAAGTTTTAATCATCTGGTCCCCAAGGAAGACTTTGCTCATTGAACAGTTTACAAATTTACAAAATCAAAGTTGCTCTCTTTATGAATCAAAATGTTTTTTCTGTTCTGAATTTATTACTCTTACAGGAGGTCAGAGAACCGTCTTTCAGAGCACTGTTTCATTTTTGCATAGAAATTGAAGGTGTCATTTAGAAAAACATGTCATGTGGTGAAAATGTCCAGACATAACTGAGTTTAAGAAATAAAACTTTGAATAAATAGTGGAGCCTAATTCTTTTCCCCCTCGGGTGATACAGTCAGGACCAGACAGGTTGTAAGTAGGTGCATTGTCAGTGGTAATATTCAATATTATAATGAATTAAATAATAAACAGATGAAATCCTTGTGGTCTTTTTTGACTCCTAAATGTCCTGCAAAAAGTAACGAGGAAAACAGGAGGCATAAGAAAATAGATTACGTTTTTCAACTATAGTGATGCCAAGAGTATGTTATAGATCAAGTTGCATAAATTCCAGCAGGCGTACAGCCCAGCCACATGCTAAGTGTATTTTTTCTGTGCTGCCTTCTATAGAACCCAATTTAGTATGTTACCTATACATAGAGCACTGCTACTGACTTCACTGGGACAGCTGGATGAAGCTCTGAATATGATGCAGAGTTTAGATAAACAAACAAATATATTGTAGTTTTGTGTCCAAAGCCTTGTCATACTTAAACTTGGATAAATTGCAAGTGACTGATAATGCCACCTCCTCATTTTAAAATGCCCAAATCCAGGAAATCACGGAACTCCCAGTTACTAGAAAAGGATACTGTTGCAGCAGAGTTTATGTATGTATCAGGATCCCACAGACCTTTGCTTTGACTTTTGATTTACATATTTTTAAATGTTTTTTAAAAAATGGCATACCAAAATATTCATTATGTAGTTTGAATTTTACTTCCAAATTGAATTAAGTTATGATACTGTTATCATTAAAAGAATGATAGAATCTCTTATTTCTGTTGCTACCTGTTATTGTAAGATAGTACGGGATCTTCCAAATGCAGGCCTGAGTTTTCACTCTCTAAGAATAGGTGCACCTGAGTGCTCAGTTGGCAGCATGTGTGCTGACTGCCAGAAGGAGAACCTTCTGGAAATGAATGCCTCAAAGTGGATGCCTGTGGGCTCTGCCAAGAATTGCACGTCCTAAATATGTACTATATTATACTGAAACTGTATTAGTTCTGTAGTTTCTGACTACTTTTATGAACTGTGAACGTGCAGACTGTTTTAGATAAAAACCAGCAGTGTTATATTCCTTAACTTGTGAAAAAAAACTTCTTTGCTATAGTCCCCATGCTGTATTTCTTACTGGTAAAAATACTTCTCTTTGTAAGTGGACGTGGATTAAGACTTCGCTTCACAGGCAGAGTCCCATCCCATACCCTTGCTAAGCACGAAAGGAACCAATGTTGATTTCAGGGTAACTGTGACATTTGACCACTGAGATGTTATCATCCGTTCTGCATGAATCCTGGGTGCTGGAGTTTCAACCTCTTTTCTTTGTGCTTCCATTTCAGCTTCTGATATGGCTGCGGAGCAGGGGCAGATTCTTGTAATTGCCACTGCTGCTGTTGGTGGATTCACTCTCCTGGTCATCCTCACTTTGTTCTTCCTCATCACCGGGAGGTAACTAATGCTGCATCATTCTCTTTTACTCAGGATTAGAGCCCTCCTAAAGGGAAAAGTCGTAATATTTAAGAGAGTAAACCACGTTTTTAGAGATAAAGACAGGATAGATTTGGGTTAGTGGGGTTAATGTCATCTTTGTTCAGTCCTCCTCTCATTCATGGTTCTATTGTGAGTCTTGTGACATGTTGTGTTTCTTGAACTCAAGTTTTGGAGACCACATGACTACATGAAATCAGAAATAACTTTGCTGTTTTGGAAATAACTTTGCGGTTTTTGATATAACTGTGTTGCCCTCTTTTCTGCAGAACAACAATTTAAAAATAAAATCCAGCTCCACCCTCAAGGCTCTGGCATTAAAATCTCATAACTGTCTATCAGTTCCACGCTTTGAAGGGCTTAACCTTAGGATTTTTGATGGCTTGTGATAGCTTGAGGTTTGCAATATAGCTTGCTAAAGGCCAATTGAGTGGCCAATTTTTAATTATTTTGCTACATTAAATTTGTAGGGGAAAATAATACACAACGATGTATATATACTTTTATACACAGCTCTGCATCTCTTAAGAGAAAATGTAGAAATACTAGAATGAATTTACTGCCAGTAATATCACGTGAGACTTTAAAGTAGCCTCCTGAAGCTTCTATTTGACTGGGGGAGATAAAATTGCATTGAGCATACCCCAATTATATCTACATTAGAGCAGTAGTGTTGCTTTGGTAGGGGAATTCACTGGTCTGGAAAATGATTGTTTTCTATAACTTCCCTTATACCTGAATTCTTTTTTCCCTCTTTTTTTACAGTACTAGCTGTCCACCTTCATTTGATATGTGGATCTGGATCAAATAATGACATTATGTTAATTGGATGAGAAAATATTTTGATTTGAAGGGCTAGATGCCATGCTCAATTACACACAGAATATTTGAAGGAACTGTTCAATTCTTAATGGACTTGGCGAAAAATTGAAGAGAAAGATCAGAATATCAGTCCTTGCCAGAGCTAGGATTCTCACACACATAACCACTTTCATGGTACTTCGTTTTCTCTTTCACTGAGCCTCAGGGTGTTTTCCATGTGGCTTCAAGGGATGTGCTTCCACCAGAAAACAAAGCAGAATTTACAAGAACAAAGGCAATATGTTCCATATGTTTTCTGTGGAAACATTAATGGCAATACACTGCTGCCATGAGTCAAGAAGGCCTTAAAAAAGAAAAGGCATAAGAAACCCCAATATTTTGTAGAAATAGGGGGCCTCCGTGGCAAAGGGAGTTGGGCTCCTAGCTCCTGCAGTAAGCTCTATGGGGAAAAAAGGGAGGTTTGCGAGTCTGTCTACCCTTTTGCTATTCTTCACTTCTCCCCTCTCCGTCCTTCAGACACAAAAGGAAAAAACACCAATGGAAGAGCCTCTGTGTGAGGAAGATTCTCCATGGAGTTTCCTTCTCACCTGGCTTTGGGCCAGAAATAATCCATAGGTTGGATGGAATTCTGCACTATTCCTCACCTTGGTTAGAATCTGTATTTACTTTCAGGGAAGGAACCAGAGAGGTTGTGGAGTCTCCTTCTCTGGAGATCTTCCAAACCCACCTGGCTGCGACCCTGTGCCACGTGCTCTAGGTGACCCTGCTGGAGCAGGGGGTTGGACTAGATGATCTCTAGAGGTCCCTTCCAACCTGAACCCTTCTGTGATGCTGTGAAAAGACCCTTAGCCCAGGGTATGGAGGAGACAAAGATAAACTCTTGGAGAAGCATTTGTGTAGAATCCTCAAGTGGAATTCCTTAAACATCATGGGAATTCTTCCCTTAGAAAGTACTCAATAAACTCAACAGTGGAAAAGCATATAAACATAAACATTCCTGAGTTCCTTCTGCTTTTATTCCTCCTGTTTGCTAATGCTTAGGATATCCAAAGTTCTTTTAGATTGGCTTGCTAACATCATAGTGAGTGAGACTATTTCAATTATGTAAGGTATGAACTCATTCTAAAGTGTTGCTTAAATGCAGTGATGAATGCATTCTGCAGAAGACAGAGCAAGAAAATTTGGATAAATACTGCAGGATTGGAGACAAATTTTGGCATGAAGATGGGATTGGTACCCTACAGATGTGCTCTGCTTCACTGGTCACGATTAGCAATTTGATGAGCTGTTGAGTCACAAGGCTGCTGATGAGTCTATTCACACTGGAGAGGCTGGGTGAAATGAGCACCTGCTTCTGTATTTCCCTGCATGATTATCCACCGGGAGCGAGCAGGAAGCATGGCTGTCAGTTGCAGATAGAAAAAAATGAAATCCACACTGACTTTGAGGCACAGTGTATGCAGGGAGATGAGGGTCTTGGCTGAGCTTCAGGAAAAGCTCAATTAAAGCTCAGTGTGATTCATTCTTATCGTTCGAGAAATTATTCCTGTCTGAATGTTCAGTAGCTAATAATAATAACAATAGGAAATTGGAAGCTGGAAGTGAAAGACTCCACTGCTATGAATTAGGCACTGAGCTTCTGTAGTCAAGCTTTGAGGGTACATATGTGCTTGAGAGAACTCTACAGGGCTAAGGTCTGGTTTCCTTGACCGCGTTCCTCTGGAAAAGGAGTGTTTTTCATGGTAGTTAGGACCCTACAGACCAGTCGTCCAGATCCTAAGAGTGGTCCTGATGCACTTTGTGGTCCCAGCAACATTTGTCAATTCTCAAATTTACCAGAGAGGCTGATAATCCAGTGATTAACTGTTCCCATTCTTAAGGGTGCATAATCATGAAAACAAGTGCCCTGTAAATTACAGCTGTGATAGTTTACAACGTTACCACCCTTCAGGTGGTATCATCTGCTCTGCAACAATGGATGAATTTTGGAGTGATCCTAGTTTGTTTCAGTAGTTTAAATGACCCATTGAATTGAGGTAGATGTATTCATATATTTGGTATATCTCCATTATCATTATTTTAAGTGAAATAATATCTGTAATTATAGAGGGGTTTTTTAATTTTATTTTATAAGGCTGATAATAGAGACACAAGCCGGTCACTTTTTCCAGCTGTTCTTGGAACTGAATTATCTACACACAAAAGCATATGTCTATGCACACTCCTGTTTTCCAGTGGCCTGTAACTGCTGCAAGAGTCCTTAGCCTTGTTTCAGTCTTGTCAGGCTCCCAAAACATGTCGCTGGAAATCTTCCTTCTTAGGCTGTTCTGTGGGTGAGAACGAGCTTTAAGACCAAGAGCAAAGTTTTCTGTTTTTCTTGAGCTGAATTTCTATTATGCTACTCTCAGATTCTCTTAAGAGTCTCCTTAAAGGCCCTGCAACCAGGCAGCATTCAGGTTAGGAGATATTTCATTATGGGGAGCTTCTAATCTTACTTGTCATGCAACATACCTGCAACATACTCTTTGCATTGCCAGGTAGGGTCACTAAGTATTAATGAGCAGAGTCATGTACAGTCTTCAGAGGATTTGCAATTTGATAGCGTTAATCATGCTGATATATTCTAAATCACCATATTTACATAGCAGCTGCATATTGTTTATTCTATATGTTACTATCCTAAGAGAAGTAATAAGTTAATGAAGGCACAGACTGAAGGGAGCTACTTAGAAAAGAAATAATTGGTTCTGATATGAAAAAATATCTTCTTTACAAAACATGCTGAAGTCATAGAAACAATGGAGAAAATGTGAGATTTTTGATCCATTGGATATATAATGATGTAGTAAGATTTCATTGACATAAACCAGTGTGTGGAGGCACAAAGACAGGGGAAATAATAGTTTATTATTAAAGTAGCAGAATTCTTTAGAAGATTCAGACTTGGAAATGAAGCATCTTCACTGCTTGAACTACAAACTTAAACTGTAATACTAATAAATTTTACTACTAGTCATCCAACCTTGATTTATTTTCATATGTATATAATATTTTTCTCATTGTTTGTAATGCATGTTTCTCTCAGAATTTCATTACTAAATCTGTTTAGACTGAGAATATACAGATTTTAGCTTTCATATGCACTTGATTTATGAATTACAATCATATTAGTTAAAACTTCACTTGCTTTTCTTGAAAGATGCCAGTGGTACATAAAAGCCAAAATGAAGTCTGAAGAGAAAAGGAGGGCTCATCTGCAAAATGGACACTGTAAGTAGTTCAAAACTTAGTTCTTAGTATAAAACTTAGTATAAAATTCATATAATTTTTTAATGAAGAATATTCATTGTTTTCTGTACCTCTTTTACCCCTGATTCTGTAGTCTGACTATTTGAATAGATCCCTATTGTCTGTATCATCAAGACTGTTTGTTTTTATTTGTATATCCTCTTGTACATTTTCACAGAATTCACTTTAGTGAATAAGTTTCTCTGGTATTCATTCATAATATTACAGTGTTCATATTATCCATCATTTTGAGGTATATTTCTGTGAATTCACAACTGCTCTGGACTCTGCTGAATGATTTGCCACAAAATTCCATCATTGATACAAACATGCCTTGTTTGTATCTGGTTCTCAGTAGCTATCAGTGCCTTTTGGGACCTAACCCTCCAGCCAAGAAAGGCATAAAAAGGATAGTGGGCTGCCTTCCCTCACACTCCTTCTGGCTGAGTAGTACTGTGAGAAAAAACCCTGAAAATCTCTCCTGTGCAGTATATTAGTTTTTTAGTTTAGTTTGTTTAGTTCGCTTCAGTTATGAGTATATCACCTTTATGTGAGGGGACCTAACTTTGCTTACTCTTGGCTTATACAAAGGATATTATACTTTATTGATTTTAGTCCATACTGATAATTATACTGTCCCCTAATGTGAAAATATTATGATCAAGACAGAAGCTAAGTCATTAGTAAATCATTTTTTGTTTCACATGACACCAGCGTATGCAGCCAAGAGGCTGTTTCTCTCACAGAAAAGGGCACACTTCTCTAGAAAGGATACTTCCTAGGAAGAGATGATAGTCATTTGATTCCAAGCACAGTGAGAAAGGCCAGAAGACCAAACCCCTTTTGCTGGTGAGTTTAATGCATGATTCTGAGACCATGACTGAATTTGAGAAAAGCTTCAGTCTCTTTCAGGCCAGGGGAGACGATGACCCATGTCGTGCTGACACACTGCTGCTTCTCAGAGGCTTCTCATTCATGTGCAGTTACCTCAGCATCAGATCTGAGGGGGCACAACTGACATGCATGGGTTCCATGCAAGGTTAAAGAGGAATTACCATGACTTACCCCCTACTGCTGAGACTGTATTGCCAATGATGCTTCTTCCTTGACCCTGAGTACGTAGTACCTGCTCCATACGTTTATCTACCTGCTGACTACTGCTAGCAAGCCTATGGAATTGATACTCGCATCTCAGCCTCTAACAATGCTTCGGTCCGGGCAGTCGCTGCTGGCATCTCTATGACGTGACATCGCTCTGTTTAAAAAAGAGCTCTGCTGCAAAACCCGCACTGGTTACCAATGCTTGTGCCTGCCTCCCAGGTCACTCCTCTTGGTGCTCTCTGTCCTAGTCTGCTGTGTGCAGGGAAGAACCATCTCCTGTTCTTCCACCCTTTCTCCCTTGAGAGCTCAGTGGGAATTAGAGACAGATTTCAGGAAATAAATCATGAAGGGAAACTATGAAAAGGGTCTCAATGACGTTGTTGATAATGTGACGTCCATGATCTCTTCTGTGCTCTCTGTTTCTGTAAGTTATATGTACTCAATCAGCTTTAGTCGAAAGAGATATTGCACACTACTTGATGAAACCAAAACACATTCATGTATTCTGAACTAGGTCCTCTTCACCTAAAAAGTGTGTTTAGGCTCATTATCAAATGAGTTGCTTTAGACTCAGCTGCTAAGTGATAAGAGGAAGAAGGTTGAGAGGTACTTAATTCTCTAAAAAGAGGTTTTCTGTGCCCATCTGTACCCATCTGTAACACTCTCTTCCTTTCCTGATAAGTCAATGCATTATCTATATCAACCTCTGCTGATATGTTGAAAGTTTTCCAGAATGTAATTACCACATGGCAGTAGCCTTTAATTTTCCCATCCAGATAGTCCAAGGGAAACAACATAAGTTCTTGGCCATGCTGCACTCAAGACCATGAGGAATATTAACCATGCCAGAAAATTATGGTTTGTTGGAGCTTGCCAAAGCAATCTGGCACCGACTCACTACTGCTACAGCCATCTCCAAAGAAGCAGACAGAAGTTATTGAAGCCTTGTAAATGGATTTGGATATTTTTGTTCTTGTCTTGCACCTGGCCCTCTGGTTGTGCAAGCTGATCAGGAGAGAACAAAGCAGCACAGTTCTTTAGGGAAAAGGCTCTCAAAAATTGGACCTGTTAGTCAAGACGAATATTCAGTCATTGGCCTGTAAGTGAAGGGAGCAAATTAGCACGCACTGTTTTCAAAGTAAAGGACAGATTGTCTAAATTGTCCAAGGTGCAATAAGGGCCACATGAACTGCTTTGGCAGTTATCACTGTTCCTGCTTAGGACCTGCCTTCCTGTGTAACTCTGAGCCCTCATTCAGTGTCTCTATGGGTACCCTTTGAAGTAGCAGCTCAGAACTCATTTTTTACCTTGTGACTCACTGCACTTGCCAGTTTTCCTATTTACCAGCTGTACTTGATGCATTCCTTCAGGACCTGTGCAAAGCGTAGAGACACCAACTAGCCTGTTCAGAATAAAATACTAAATAGTAATTGCAAAGGAAATGCTTACAATATCAAATCCATCTGTGTACTGTCTTACCTAAAAACAGCACTTCACTTAAAACTAAGGTAGGCATGTTATTATAATTCTCTTTTCAAAGGAGAAGTTCCCAAGAACTTTGCTGTCCTCTTTATTGTCCTGTCTGAAATACTGTACAGCCAAAGATACTTGTGTCTGGCTGGGGTAGAAGCAAAACAGGAACAGATTTTAACACTATCTTAATACCTGAATATTAAAGACTGAGTTTTCTTGAAGCCCCTTTAATTTGTGTTCCTGTAGGGCAGGATTGACTCTTGCACTGTGTATCCACCAGAAATGAGTTAGTGAGTAGAGATATAAATAGCATTCAGAGAATCCAATACCCATACTTTCTCCATTTTTTACACTAAAATTGATTGTGTTATCATTGGAAGCTGAAAGGATATTTGATGTGAAATTGCATGCAGTAGCTACGGTAGCTATCACATCAACTCTGGAAAAGTATCCATGTTTTCTGTCATCCAGAACATCTCGGGACATTTGAGCAGGATCCAGTAGGACATTTTTCAGAGTTTCGAGCCACACTTTTGAATGTTGATCTTATAAACATGGCATGGCATAGCAAGATTTGAGCAAAGATAATTACTGTATTTCATTCATTTCACAGCAATTTCTCATTTCTGAGGAATAAAATAGATTGGATTTCCCCAAAATAACCATGAATAAATTGTCTGGTTTATTTGCCATTATCATAGTTGCCTTAATAGCAATGTACTTAGAGATCTTACATGACAGAACTATGATATGTTAAAGGATTCAGTATTTGTGTGTGTGTCAGTCAGAAATTCACAATAGAGTTCAGTTCTTTCACACTTTTACATATTGAGTAGAACCCTTATCCACCAAGTTTTTATAAATCTCATTGATTATTACTCTGATGCTTGTTTGACAAAGCAAGGTTGGCATAATGAGATCTTGATTTATTCACATGACATTGAAAATTAAAAGGAGGACTAAAAAGCACCTTCAATTTTGAATCAATTAATGGCTTGATGGCTTGATGTTGGTAAATTGTGTGACTCCCCCCTGCCTATACAAATGTAAGACAAAGCTCCTTAATGTCTCACAAGCCTTTCCTATAAAAAGGCACTTGAAGGGTAGGAGAAAATTTTTAAGTGTTACTTAGTCAACCCTTAAAGGCACTGATGCTACTAGCAAAATGAGCCAACTCATATGGCCTCTAGAGTTGGTTTCTGTGAAAATAGTAATATTAGAAATTATCGTTTCTGTGGGGTTCTGGCATTTCAAAAGTGAAAAATACATTATTACCAATCCTCTTAATTGTCTAGCCAAACAAGAAAAAATATACTGTTATAATGTTGAATGTAAAAGAGTTCTTGATTCTCTCTTTTTTCAGTACGCTTTCCAGGAATCAAAACATATATTGATCCAGACACATATGAAGACCCATCCCTTGCTGTCCATGAATTCGCAAAGGAGATAGATCCTTCAAGAATTCGGATTGAGAGAGTTATTGGGGCAGGTAAGACACACTCACTTAAAAACTATAATTACGTCATAACTGTATAGGCATGGTAGCACTGTTTTGTCATGCTGCAAGTAGTCGAGTATACTGCAAAATATGGGCATATTTGTCTGAAACACTCTGACGTGTTTCTCAGCTTCTGAACCTAAATTACAGCGCTAGCCAATTTCCCTATCCTCCTGCTACCAAAATATCTCCAGGTGTCCACTCTTCCTTACATCTCAGTTATTTCAATAAGGCCTGGTACAGACAGGACTCCTAAAGAAATGAGAAACTCATGACCAAATTTATGTGCTAGTATGGTCTGACTGTCTGACTGGGCTTTTCTAACTCAGTAGGGTGTACATAGAAAAAAAACTAAGAAAATAGATGTATGTAATCTAACCTTACTCTTATACCCTCTTGAAGTTTAGCAGTCAGTGGTTTGGAGCTTCCTGAAGGCATGTAATGGAGTTATCCTCCAAGAATTTTTCTAATCCTCTTCATGAACTTGCCAATAGTTCTGCCCTCCAGAGTATCATGTGATCATGAATTTTAGACTATATTTCTGCACAATTTGAAAACACAGTAATGTCTGTTTGGTTTGAATTTACTGTTCAGTGAGTTCATTGGGTGATCCCTTTTCAATAAAGATTTGTTTGATAAAGCCACTGGATTTTCTTACAGAGAAGTGCTTGTGAGTCCCAGCATAAACTTTAATACATTAGAGTGAGTCATGGGTTAATAGATCCTCTTTTTAGTTAGAAGAGGCAAGTGCTGTGTATCCTCTTCTGTCTTCAGTGGAGATAAGACAGCAACTTCTGTAAGTGGATCTTCATTCCTTCTGTCCTCAAAAGATTAATAACTGACGATATACATACACTGGAAAAAAAAAAAAAAAGGACACAAATTCTGGGAATGAAGAGTACTCATAAAAGAGGATTTTATGAGGTTTAGAGCTTCTGCAAACCTTCTGAGTTCCAGCTTTACTTGCAGGACAAAAAAAGAGGAAGGGGGAATTATTTTGGTCTGTTGAAATGATTGTCAGAAAAATCTGTTGGTATCAGTCTGTCTTTCCCAATCAAGACACTCAAAAAATATATATAAAGAAAATAAGGAAGATAACCTGATCCAATTAAAAGTTACCCCAGAGAACAAATAGCTGTAGACCAAGTGAGCAGCATGATTGGCAGGTGAAAGGAAAAGAAAAGCAAATATTATTTGAAAACTGATTTGGTATTTTTCTCTGTCATAAGGGAACAGGAGCCATCCATGTTTAGCTTTTATTTACAGTCTGTCTCTTCTAGGTGTATTCAAATCCATGTGTAGCCTTGGCTTGCCTAGTATTTTGTGGTGTTCAAGAGGTATTGTATTTAGACTAGTGTTCCAAAGTGTCTAAATTTAAATGAGGAATTCTTAAGATACAGATCTCTGATGTTTTTTATCCAAAATATTTTCTAAGGCTTGATCAATTGTTTTGGTGTGTTTCAAATATACTCAAAACACTGTGTTATTTGGTGTTTCCT
Organism: Tinamus guttatus; assembly: GCF_000705375.1. Next base: position 382,831 of record NW_010580896.1, on the reverse strand, counting down.
GTTGTTAATATCATATATTCTATGTCACTGTGGGAAAGCAGCTTTTGAAAAGGTTTTTTATTTTAAAATTAAAAAAAAATGTGATTATCTATCTTGCACTGAATATATACAAATTAGTTGAAAAAATACGGTGGCTTGCTTATTTACATGTCAACTGAAAATGTTTTATGGAGACCCTGTGCTACGTGCTCCAGGTGTCCCTGCTTGAGCAGGGCAGTTGGACTGGATGATCTCCAGAGGTCCCTTCCAACCTCAACCGTCCTGTGAATCTATGTGTGTGTGAGATGCAGGAGCTGCTGACTCAGACTTCAACACAGCCATAATCAGTTCAAATCCAGCCTTCACAGTTTTGGGATGGGATAGGAGAACAGGAAGAAATTTCACTACAGATCTTTCAAAATATGGATTAGTTTTTTACGGGGAGATAGGTCAGAATAGGGAAGTCTGAGCCAAAACTATTCTCCAATAGAAAATGCAGGGAATAGAAGGAATGCAAGGAGGAGAAAGGCTTGGACAGGTTTTCCTGTAGCAAGAAGGCAGAGAACTGTGAGGCATGCAATCACTGGCAGTGAGGGGAAGGAGGGCCAGGATGCTCTGTCGAGGAGGTGGGTATCCAGGGCCATGGGAATGGTGTGGAGCTGAGCAGGAGCAATGACAGAATTTGTTGCAGGATCTCTTCTAACATCCCTCTTTCTTATTTTTCAGTATGTGGTGGGGTGAGAGGGGAATTTTGTCTGAGCAACTGGCTTAGGCCATCTTTACTTATAAGGGATGTTTACCTTTGGTTACAGACTATTGGTGGATAGGCCATTTCACAGCTCTTCAAAAGTAAGTTTGAGGCTTATGTGTATATACTGACTTTTCTCTTCATGCAGGGTAGCACGTCCCTTATATTTTCAGGGATCTTATCCTTTGCTAATGTCAATGTATGCCTATTCTGTGCATTCTCAGTGTTAACCCCTTGTCTTAGCTTTGTGTTGCCAGGTTTTGCTGTCACAGCAAAAGTGTTGCTCCCATACATTCACTTATGGAAAGCTCTGGTAGGGATGGCCTTACTGCAACAGGCTGCTGGTAGAGTTCACTGGAGCTCCTAATGGTGGGCAGCTTCATGATGCCAGAAGGAAGGAACACCTTTGTGACTAAGGCAAACCACCTGTAAACATCAGAGTCTTGTAACACCATTGCTTTTAACGAGTGTTTTAACACTCCGGGACAGATGGCAATTCATTATTTACCAAGTACTGAGATTGTTTGCTATCTATTTTACCTGGGTCTTGTTTACCGACAAATTAGTTAGAGAAAGATGAGGCTAGAAGGGATCTGGGGAGATAACCTAATCCACTGTCTCTCAAGCCACGGCTTGTAACCAATGTGTCATTCAGAAGGTTCACCAGCTTGTCTCACATCTTTAGCAAATTAAAACAAAAAACAGGTTGACAGGGAGAGTATAGTCTGAAATTCCCTTTGAGGCATTATATCATCTGTGTTGTTATCTGCACACTGTCAATGGCTGGGCAGTAGTGATCTTTCCTGAGCCCCAAGAGAAAGGGAAAATCAGAGAACTAGGTGTCAGTGTCAGTAATTTTGATGAATATAGCAACTTTTGTAGTCCTGAGCTCTTAATTCCATCTCTGAAGTTTAATTTGTCATTGAGAAAGACATTCATACTCTGCCTATTTTCAGTTTACACAGTACACATAATTATATATCTCTTTATCTATAAGATATTTTTAAGAATTACTTGAATTTTGTAAATGTCTTTAAGATTCTTATACATTGAGAAAGACATTCATACTCTGCCTGTCTTCAGTTTACACAGTACACGTAATTATATATCTCTTTATAAGATATTTTTAAGAATTACTTGTATGCTGAGTGCAAGGCACATGTCAGCTGGTGAGATGTTTTGGCTTCACCGGAGTGTAACTTTATTCCAGTAGCAATAATTAGCTTGTTCCATTATATCACCAGCCATCTCCGATCTGTCCATTCTGACATTCAGTAATAATAATATTTTATTTCATAATAAGTGCATTGGTACCTTTTTACTTTCTCTTCTACTTCACACCGTCAAGTAGAAAAAAAAAGATATTTCACACTACAACAGCCAAAAATCATGTGGTTGTTTCTCGTGCAAGGGAGTCAGTGGAAAAAATGAATTAATCTGATTTGCACGTGGTGAGCCCACCACAGATCTCATGCTATCAAGATTTTTTTTTTTTCTGAGAATTACTATCAATAGACATAGCGCACTGTGATCCTCTCTATAGCTTTGTTTAATATGTCTTAGTCATTTGAGAGGTCAGGTATTTTTCATTTGAGAGTTCCTGCTCATTACATTAACTTAGTGCACTACTAGGTTTATTTTAATGGAAACCGCTCCACTGTTGCTCAGAAGTGTTTTCTGCATAGAAATTATCATGCAAATAAAAATACAAAAAAAATAAAATTGGGTCTGTTAGCAAACAGAGAGGAGAAAATACTGATCTGAAAGTAAGAAAATTGTGTTTCACTCTCTAGTCCATGTAGCTAGCACATTTATCTGATTGCTTAAACTAAGTATTATGTAGTTGTCACTGCGCACCATTGGAATTACTAGTTTGAGAGAGCCCTTAGAGAGGAGGACTTCTACAGAAAACATACTGTTTGATTTTTTTTCTTACTTTTTTTTTCAGATATCCTATAGATATATGATAAGTAGATAATAAGCATATTGAACTAGATTCAGCATTGATATGACTGCTGATTTTAGAGAAGTCGAATACAGCAGAGAAGGATTAAGCTTATTGATTTTTGTTCAAATGAATGTTGTGTCCTTATTCGCAACTTACTCCATTACAAAAATCGCTTACTCAGCTTCGCTGTCACTTTTGCTGTATGTATGGGAGAGAATTTTTTGCTTGCTCTGACACATCTTATTTTTATAATTTTAATCTTGTAAAATTGCTTGGGGGAAGCTGTTTGCAAGAAGTTTTAACCCACTTCCATGCCAGCAATATATAGGTTAAATACTGCCTCTGAGGCAAGAAAGTGCAAATTCTCATCCAGTTCTTGGATAGCTGCTAGGGGACATACATCATAATTTACAGCAGTCCTGAAGCATCCTTTATGCCTTCTGTCTGATTCTGTGCTAAATATTGCATCTGTGTATAAAACAGATTCCTCATTGTAGGAAAATTGCCTTTAAAAGATGTTTACAATTTTCATCTAAGTGAAAAAAATAAAAATCTTTTAACAATGATTCATTAAAACATTTTTAAAAGTGTATTAATGCATTAATAAGTTTTGAGCTCAATGAAATTTTTCCATCAGATGCTAAAGCAGGTTCAGAGAAGGCAGCAACCAGTGGTCAAATAGAAAAAGCAGCAAGATCTTCAAGCAGTGATGACGGACTAGAAAATGAGCATTTAGTAGTAATGAAATGGCACTTTGCCTGCAAGAGTCAAAAGCATCATGGGCAAAATAAATAATTGCCTTGTGTATACATTTAGTCATAGATATAAGAAATATACCTTTGTATATTGTCAGTTCATGTTATTAGGAGGGTCTTAATAACAAGTGACAAACAGCAACTAGTCAAGAAAGGATGCTGACCCTAAGGGTTTTCTTAACTTTGAGAAAAAATGGTTTAAGGCAATGTCTTGTTAAAATCCTTTTTTTGTAATCCTCTTAGTGGACATTTACTGTGCTGATTGTTTTTGAAAACAGACACTATATTGTATGGAGATGGTTAATTTAACCTTTGATCTGAGCTCTCCCTTTTTTCTCCTGTGGAATGCTTTTAGTATCCCAGTGCATCCGCAGGCTCTCCGAATTACTGTCCTTCTTTCTGGTGCTTTGGTGCAATTAAAGCATGTAAAATAGAGACCTTCCAAACTTTTCAAACTCTGCTTTTAGACATACTCTACCATACATGCATATGTAAATTAAAATAATAAAATCTGTTGATAAATCCAGATCTCTAGTCAGGTTACTTCCCTTGAGTGGCTTGAAATCCCCTATCACATTCATCAATACCTTTCATCTAGTTCCTCTGTCAAAAAAAAAATGTATGGAGCTTTTGTTTGAAAGATCATCTAGGTTAATACCTGTTAATATCTTTTACTGTTAATTCTTGAGTATTTCATGCAAAAAAAAAAAAGTATGGAGCTTTTGTGAAAGATCATCTAGGTTAATACCTGTTAATATCTTTTACTGTTAATTCTTGAGTATTTCATGCTGATACCTTAGTTTATACTGGAAGGTAAAGACCGCCCAATGGTTTAGTACCTATGTATGTGGAGCTTATGGTTTGATCAAATACGCATTTATAATAGCAATCATATTATAATACCAAAGGCAAAACAGAACTTACTTGTTTTTATGCTCTTCTTATGTTTCTCATGATAGCATCAACAAATAGTTTTCACATTCTAGCAACAGTTGTAGTTTATACAGTGAAATTGAATGCTACATTCCCTTATATTAAAACCATTACTTATGAACAAGTATTTCTATTGCTTAACTTAATATTATGTAGTCTTGGCTTCAGAACTCTTAGTAGTTTTATTATCATTAGTTTTAAGTATTTCATGACATGCCATGAGTTCAGCTGGTCAAATATCACAAAGATCCCTGAGTACCTCTTTGTCAGTTCCCACAACTTGCCCCGTGGCTCATTGCTATGGATATTCTTCAGGTGATCCCTTTCAACCTCTTTTCATACTAAACTTCGTTCACATAACAACATGCTGCAATAGTCTGTGTTTTCTCCTGCACATGACGCTTTTTATAATCCCATCATTTTTTAACTCTTTTGTTTAAGGCTTAAGGCTAATGTCTAATTCATTTTGTTTCATGCAAAGACTTACAGAACATACTTTACCACATCTCTCTTCCAGCTTCTCTTTGTCCTTCTATGTTCTCTGCTGAGAATTAGAAACGTAAGGAAGAGGCCAAGTCTTTGATTTTTCATGGGCAGCAGACTATTCTTTTCATAAACTAAATCTTATGCCATTCCAAAGTCTTATGACTACAAGGCCTCACTATTAAAACTAGCGAAAATGACTTGAACTGTAATTGTTACTGCCATCTTTAAGTTCAATCAACAACCACTGTTTTAAGGTAGTTGTGGAAAATTACTTTTTTTGACCCGATGTAGAAGTATCACATGCAGACATGAGTCTGCATATGAGATTCAAGTGACTGTTCCTGTTTCATTTTAAGTAACATCTGTTTTATAACAGGATGGAGAAAAGGTATGCATGGTGTGCACAGGGCAAGTTTCTAGACTGCTCAATTATCTTCTTTTTGCATAATATGCAATAAGACATGCCAGTTTTATATCATTAAAACAGGGATTATTTACACATTATCAAAATTGAACAGACAATGAACCCTGTCGTTTTCTCTAGTTATCACCAGCTTTTTCCCTGGAGCAAGGAAAGATGCTGGCTTTGGTGACATATGGCTCTTAGCTGCTGCTTATTACACATGCAGTCATGAACTTTTACTGCTGCAGGGTCAACATTTGTCTTGTTTATCTTCAAACTTGAGCAATCAGATTTAGACTCAAGAAAAAAAAAAGAAGTGTCCCTGTTGTAGGATATAGCTTCCTTTGTTTTAGAAAACATTCAAAAATCTTTCTTTAACAGAAGACTAGCAAAAATACTTTGGAATTATGGCTTGTCCAAACCTTTTTTAATGTAAACCAAAGCTCGATGCTTTGATCTCAATCTAGTTTAAATCATGAGTAGAAGTTATTACATGTTCCAAAAGTTTCTGAGCATAGTAACTGTTCTGTGAGATGATGATCATTTACTGAAAATGCTGAAAAGTTTCTACATCCCCCCAAAATTGCAATTAGGATTTTTATGTTTGCCAATCTCCATATCCACAGGGAGTGAAATTTCTATCTACTCATACAAGTGGTACATACAAAAAAAAAGAGGAAAGTCACAGGTCAGGGAGGTGACACAATGTTCCTTCCTGTGCTTTGAATGTTGTACAGATAATAAATCTTGGGATTGTAAGTAAGTGGTTTACTTGTCTCCTTCCATAACAATCTAATTCACTTCAGAACAGTTGGTGAACAGTCCTTCCCAGTCCCTGAGGCATGAATGTTATTATTTCTGAAATTCTGAAATTGCAGTACTGTCCTGTATAATCATATAATAGCAAAACATAACCCAAGCAGTCAAAATTTTGCTCAAAATGAGGCTTTGCAATTCTAAAGATGTCCAGTCATTAAATACTTTAAAAAAACTGATACTAAGATTCTGTTATTTTTCCTTGACATTTCTTCGGAAGTAAAAAACGGAGGACTTTCTAATTTTGGCATTTCAGTTTGAAGAGCCTTTAAAATGTAAGGTCCCTGTTTTCAAGATGAGCTTGAACACTGATGGACATATCACAAAAACAGAGAATTGATATATGATCTCTCCTTCAAAACATTCAGGTTTCATGATTTTGTTTTATGGTGTAATTTTAGAAGTCTAAGTGATCTACTACTACTTCTGTGGCCACAGTCAGTCAAATAAACTTTTAAGCAGAGCCTTCTAAAAGGTAAAAGTGATCAATTATATAGGAAAATTGCTGGTCAACTTTCCATTTGTCCTGAGATTCCCAGATTTTCAGTCTGGTGACATATATTTCCACACGTATGGACAAGTTTTCATAGAAGCATATAACTTTGTTTTACTTGTAAAGATCAGACTAAAAAAATAAATAAATAAGGCCTTTTTGGTAGATAAAAGAGCTTTCAAACTTACCAGTTGACCTTTGCTAGCTACTAAAGCATTCAGAGGTTACGTTCAACATCTGTTAATTGTAGTCTTGTGCTTGTTGACATCTCTGTGTTGAAACAGAAGACAAATGACAAAATCGGTTTTCTAATCCCTGAATTCCTTCTGGATCATATTGGATAATAAAATCTTGTTTTATAGTGAAAGTGACAGAGCCTAATAAAATAAAGATTTTATGATGATGCCCATTCTGATCCTACAATATCAGAGAGCTAACACTTTTTAAAGTGAAACTTACCTATCTCACGCCTATCTTTTCTCCATTCAGTTTATATTTAAAGATACTTTTATGTGATAGAGCTCTCTTATTGTTTTTGTTTTGCTTTGCTTTGCTTTGTTCAGATAGCACTCAGCAGAGAGGGGAAGAAATTGTGTTTATGACTATTTTTTGGTTTTCAGCAGTTCTGAATGCAAAATGGCTGGGATAGAGAATTTAATTTTGGTATGGAAGTACCCCTCACTGAGAAGTACTTTGAAATATTTTATGAACATTGATTTTGATTTGCTGAATTATGACCCACTGAAAACTGACCTGCAGGCATCCAGAGTGTATTTGGTATGGGTTTTAAATAACTTCTGAGTGACTTCAAGATCAAAGAAAAGTTATGATTTACATACAGACTTAACTACTGAATGTGCAAAGGGAATGTGAGGAGACATGCATTCTTCAAAGGCCCTAACTTACATAGGCAAGCAAGCTTTGGGATTCCTCTTGTTATGCACCTCAATCCTGATTTGCTGAAACTGTTGGCCTTTGGGTGTCAGAACACCGAAATATGTCATTAATTTCAAGTAGGCATGTAAGTTCCATTTAAATAAATCATGGTCAAGTGCTTTTCTGGGACATAATAGTATTAAGTACATTTTTAAGACACTCTCTACATTTTGAGGAAAGTCAAGTATTCTGACATTCTTACAACATTTCTTTTAATAAAGATCTTTGTGCATGACATCCCTTAGAAACATCTATAGATACATATTCTGTCATCATTATAGCTTTCAATCAAAGCTTTCTTACATTACTTCCTCATAGCATTGCTCCGTTATAGTGCAAGCATACTGATAGCAAAGGTCAATTTCAAAGTGTCAGTAAAACAAAGATGACCCACATGGTAGAGGTTAGATGAATTGGCTCTAGCAGTGAAAGTCCAAGTCTCCTTGATCTGTGGTAATGGTGCAAATGAAAGGTGACTGTTTCCTGTGAAGTAATGCTGGATGTTTTGTCTGCTGGGCCGTGGGGGAACATGGGAACCTGAATATCCCTTCCATTATTTCTCACTGGCAGGCCAACTGGGGCAACACTATGGTGGGTGTTTACTGTAGGCCACCAGACTAGGAAGAGAAAGTAGATGAGGTCTTCTACAGGCAGCTGCAAGTAGCCTCATGAGCACGGGCCTTGGTCATTATCGGGGAGTTCAACCACCCTAATGTCTGCTGGGGTGACCACACAGCTAGGAACAGACAGTCCAGGAGGTTCTTGCAAAATATTGCAGATAACTTTTTGATGCAGGTGGTAGATGAGCCAACAAGGGGAGGGGTGCTGCTAGACTTGATACTAACGGAGATGGTTTAGTGGGAAATGTGAAGATTGGGGGCAGTCTTGGCTGTGGTGACCATGAGATGTTGGAATTCACAATCCTGCGAGATCGTGAGCAGCTGGTCAAGAAGTAGTTAAAATTCTGGATTTCAAAAGAGCCAACTTCTTTGACCTCTTCAGGGACCTCCGTGGAGGAATCCTCTGGGCCAGGGCCCTAGAAGGAAAGGGGGTCCAGGAGAGTTGGCTAGTATTCAAACACCACTTTCTCCAAGCTCAGGATTGGTATGTTCCTACAAGAAAGAAGTTGAGCAAGGCTGGTGGCAGGAGAACTGCATGGGATGGACAAGGAGCTCTTGGGAAGACTTAAGGAGAAAAAGAGAGCATACACAATGTGGAAGAAGGACCAGACCACATGGGAAGAATATAGGAACGCTGTCTTAGAATGCAGAGATGCAACGAGGAAGGCCAATGCCCATTTGGAATTAGAGTTAGCAAGAACTGTCAGGAACAACAGGAAGGGCTTCTACAAATAACATCAGCAGCAAGAGGAGGACTAGGGAAAATGTGGGCTCACTGCTGAATGGACTGGATCCCTTGGTGACGGAGGACACAGAGAAGGCAAAGTTACTAAATGCCTTCTTTGCTTCTGTCTTTACTGCTAAGACTAGTCCCCATGAACTACAGAGCCCAGAGACAAGAGAGAGAACCAGGAGAGAGAAGGACTTTCTGCTGGTCCAGGGGGATTGAGTTAGGGATTATTTAGGCAAACTGAACACCCATAAATCTATGGGCCCGGATGGGATGTACCCAAGAGTGCTGAGAGAACTGAAGGGTGTTATTGCTCAGCCGCTCTCCATCATCTTTGAGAGGTCATGGAGAGTGGGGGGGCGTGCCTGAGGACTGGCAGAAACCAATGTCATTCCAGTCTTCAAAAAGAGCAAGAGGGCAAAAAGAGCAAGAGCAACCCCTACGGGCTGGTCAGCCTCACCTCCATCCCTGGACAGGTGATGGAGCAGCTCGTCCTACAGAACATCTCCAGGTATCTCAAGGAAAAGAAGGTGACCAAGAGTAGTCAGCATGGATTCACCAAGGGGAAATCATGTTTGACCAACCTGATAGCCTTATACAGTGAGAAGACTGACCGGATGCATGAGGGGAGAGCCGTCGATCTTGTCTACCTTGATTTCAGCAGGGATTTCAACACCATGTCTCATAACATCCCCCTAGGAAACTCAGAAAGTGTTGGTTAGATGAGTGGACATTGATGTGAGTTAAGGACTGACTGGATGGCAGAGCTCAGAGAGTTGTGATAAATGGGGACGAGCCTAGTTGGAGGCCTGTGGCCAGTGGTGTCCCACAGGGGTCAGTACTGGGCCTGGTGCTGTTCAACTTGTTCATCAATGACTTGGACGAGGGGACAGAGGGCACCTTCAGCAAGTCTGCAGATGACACCAAACTGGGAGCAGTGGCTGATACTCCCAAGGGCTGTGCTGCCATTCAGAGGGACCTAGACAGGATGGAGAGTTGGGCAGAGAGGAACCTAGTGAGGTTCAACAAGGGCAATAACTCCAAGGAATAATCCCAGACACCAGTACAGATTAGGGGTTGACCTGCTGGGAATCAGTTCCATGGAGAGGGATTTGGGAGTCCTGGTTGACAACAAGCAATGTCAGCAATGTGCCCTCGTGGCCAAGAAGGCCAATGGGATCCTGGCCTGCATCAGGAAGAGAGTTGCAAGCAGGTCAAAGGAGGTGATCCTGCCCCTCTCCTCAGCTCTGGTGAGGCCACACCTGGAGTACTGGGTGCAGTTCAGGGCTCCCCAGTGCAAGAGAGACGTGGAGCTTCTAGAGAGGGTCCAGCAGAGAGCAACAGAGATGATTAAGGGACTCGAACATCTATCATCTTACAAGGAAAGACTTTAGCAGGCTGGGCCTGTTTAGCCTTGAGAATAGAAGATTGAGATGGGATCTTATCAACAAGTACAAATACCTGAGGGGAGAATGTAGGGAGGATGAGGTCAAACTCTTCTCGGTGGTGGCCATTGTCAGGGCAAGGGGTAATGGGTACAAGCTGAAACACAGGAAGTTTAATCTCCATGTGAGGAAGAACTTCTTTCCTGTGAGGGTGACAGAGCCCTGGAACAGGCTGCCCAGAGAGGTTGTGGAGTTTCCTTCTCTGGAGACCTTCCAAACCCACCTGACTGCCGCTCTGTGCCACGTGCTCTAGCTATCCCTGCTGGAGCAGGGGAAATTTGACTAGATGATCATAGTGATTCTATGATTTTGTGATTCTGTGAATGCCATTCTGCACATGGAACATGTGCGTTTCTTGAATATTTTTTGTTCTTGTTTCACTGATTGCTATAAACAACTCTTAACTACTACAAAAAGACAGCATTGTTTCAGGTCAAGCTACTGTAGTTCTCCAGGTATTGTAAATTATCTAACAGATATTTTTATATATTTAAGGTGAATTTGGAGAAGTATGCAGTGGACGTCTGAAGACACCAGGAAAGAGAGAGATACCTGTTGCAATTAAAACTCTAAAAGGTGGCTATGTGGACAGACAGAGAAGAGATTTCTTGAGAGAAGCTAGTATCATGGGACAATTTGATCACCCAAATATAATCCGCCTTGAAGGAGTAGTTACAAAAAGTAAGTTACCATTTATAGCTTTTTATTGGTTTTGGTTGGTTGGTTGGTTGGTTTTTTCTCCGTAGCATTTAGGGTCAAAATTAAGAATTACCTCCGTACTCAAGTATGGATAGTAGCGCTCAGAAATGAACCAACTCTGCAAAGACTCTGCGGGTATTGCAGAGTCTGAAACTGTGCTATGAAAAGTGTAGCCTTATTTTTTTATATAAATAAAAATCCTCCACATTGAGAAAAATACCCACAACTATGCAGGTTCTTACCAAATTGCAGGATTTGTTTATGTGCAGATAGAATACAGTAGAGAAACATAAATGAAGCTGAGCTGACAGTGAAGTCAAATCACCTTGTAGAGTTAGAAAGGTAATGACTGTATTGTTCTTTTCCCACAAGAACTCACTTCTAGTTCTGTCATATTTTATGAATACTGGTACCAGAAGGAATTAATTTCTTATTTTACAGAAAAAAAAAAGTTAACTATTTTTTTCTTGTTCACTTGCAAATGATTCACTGAAATTCCAGAATCTGAAATATCTTACTCCTTATACCTGTTCTGGCTGGCAGTCCCTTGTCTCTGAAGTCTATTATTTTTAGCTGAGTTTTGATGAATTTTCCTGAACTGATGAAATATGTAGTGATCATTTAAGTGTTAGGGGAAAGTATTATGAAGATGCATGGAATTTCTTTAATGCCAACTTTGTGCAGTATTGAATTACGAAACTCCCAAGGCATTCTCTTCTCGTAATTAACGCTTGCCTCCACCCAACCATGTTGTCTGCCAATTTTCAGTGCTTTATGTTTCTCTTTTAAAGTGGATTTAGAGCTTGTGGCAAGATACTGTGTTGGTTGTGGAGGACAATGTCATCCTCTTTCTTACCTTCACAAAAGATACAATAAATGTGCTTTGAATGTTTTCTGTTTTCACCTTGTTACAATGCTCAGAGCTATGCTTGGAAAACACAGCCTCCTAGAACAAAGAGGAAATTGTAGTTCCTGAACTCAAGTCATTGGAACAGAATTTCAATACATACTGGATGACCTTGTGCAAATCGATTTATCTATTATACTAAATTAAGATAAAGACAATCAAAATCTTTTTTACTTCATACAGTATTGCAAGGATAAATATTTGGGAGTGTTTGATGATAAGAGATTCATTACATTACGACCTTCTGGAAAGAAGTGGTTTAGTCTGCATTGTCCTCCAGTCAGTGACTGCTCTGCTGACCATGAACAACACAAGTTATCAGTGGCCGAGCAGCACTCGATATCTTTCTTAGAGACGTAAACATGTAGGAACTTAATTTAAATCAGCTTCTTGCTTCATAATGAGCAGTCTAACAACAAGTAACTTCCACCAGTCTTCACCAGTCTGAGCGGTTTATGTACCAGTATCACAAATAAAATGAGAATCCATGTCATGTTTTGCTGCTTGATCTAATAGTGTGTCTCATTTCTGGAAATGGCTAGAGGCTGTGATTTACGAACATTGTTTAAATCCAATTAGATGGTGCATAGAATACAGTATAATGTACTTGGCAATGGCATGATTGTTTAATCTTTGCCACATTTATAAATTTTCTTTCTGTAACATCTCATCATCAGTCTAGAAAGAAATGAAGTATGCATTAAGAAAACAGAAACAAACAGATAAATCAGTGCTCCAACGTTAGATTGTTTGTTTCTGTTCTACAGGAAAGTGGTTATAGACAACCTTAAGTCAAGGAGTCATCGTTAGTTGTTGTGCCTTTTTCTAAGGAGTCAACACACTTCAGAATTGTTTTGGAATGTTTGCTGAGAGGTAATATAAGAATAGCAGATGTTACAGTGATAGTTACACATTCCTATAAAGATATGTATCATACCAGTTGTAAAATAAATAGAAAAAGTAGAAGAGCAATGCGGTTTGGGGCAGAGAGGTAAAATTTTAAAACTGCACACCAATAGTTATAGAATGAAAAGAGTACATGGATTAGCAGTAAGTTTTACCCCAAGGCCTGTCAAGTGCACATTTTATAAAGTAAACTACGAAGGTGGGCAGTGTAGAGCAGAGAAAACGCCAGGAAGCAGGTTAAACATGTGGCACGTGTGTTCTGCTGCATTCATCTTTTGCCACTTTATCTTACAATGTTGCTTTACTTCTCTACTCCTCCCTCCGTGGTTTTCATTTTCATGGCTTCAGCTGGGGGCAGAATAGCTACCTTGCATTTTTCCTACATGCAGGATCTTGAATTGCCCAGGCCAAACAGGGACAGAAAATTCCTATGAATAAAAAGTGTTCTATAAAGTCGGACAGAACCTTGTTCTAGCCAACTTATTTATGTAATGATAGCACCATTAAGAGGTGTTTTCTATTAAAAGATTGTCAATGGCAAAAACTATTTATCTGCTGTGCATTACAGTTCCAGTAACCTATAAAGGCATATCAGATGCAGTAAATTTGATTAATAGAAGAGTAATGATGTTTTTAGCACATGCTTTCCTATATATAATCATCAGTCATGAAGTTCTAGCAGGTGTTAATATATATTGCAGTTTGTAAGCAGTACCTTCCATTACAATGTTATTGGCTATTGAACAGAAAAAGAGAAAGGATTTGATTGTAATAAGCAGAAGAGCTCTACCAAGTCGATAGCTATTGACTGGGGCAATAACAAATTCCCCAGTACATTAAAAATGAGAGCTTTTATCTGGTACTACTAGCTAAGCAGATGTTAATGTTTATGTGATACTCTTTCCAAAATTGCTGCAGAATATGTACTGTACAGGCTGAAAAATGCTAGACTAAAACTGCTCTAAGGTAGATCTTCAGCAGAGGTTTGATTCTCTTTTCTGTTTGCTTCCTTTCTCATTTGTCCAAACTGCAACTGCTAGTCACAGAGTGGCTGGGCAGAACAGTTGCAGCAGCCCAAGCTTTCTGTTACCAGAGAGCTCATTTCAAGGGCAATTTGCCAGGCCTAGACAAACACACCAGAGCACAGAATCCAGATCCAATAGTTCATGTATATTGCTAATCAGAAGTCACAAAGGAAACTTTGTTCCTTCTTGTTTCTTGTTTTGTTTTAGCAACACCATTCCTTATGGGGTTTACCATAAAAGGCCGCTTATTGCGTCGCGAGGTAGTTGGTGAGATATGCTTATTCACTATATATATGTATATATATATATATATGTATATATATATAAAGTCTCTTTCAAATCATATTAGCACAGTGATAACTTTGGGAGCTCTTTTTGGGCGTCTCAGGGCATGCCAGATGAGTTGTGTATCATTAGCCAAAGTGGTCCTGTTTCATAAGTAGGCTTAAGAAAAGTAAAACTTCTTTCTCAGCATAAACATCTGTAGCCAGTGCCAAGACCTGAGCCATATAGACATAAGACATGTCTTCCACTTCTCTATTATGTGTCTGTATCGCAGATCTTCTGAGCAAAGTCTGTGAAGGAAATTAAAGCTATGCTTACAAATACTTCTAACAACATAATTAAGTCAAGAGGGGATAGGAAAAAAAAATGTGATCTCTGACTGATATAACTGTAGTGGAACTGTACTGTACTGTATTGTATCCATTGGTATGGATACAGTTACACTAGGCAAACTGGAACCTGTAGTAAGTTTAGTTTGATGATATCTTTTTCAATGGTTTAAAGTATAGCCTTATCAACACAGCCTACTAGTGTATCAGTATAAAATATAAAGGCATGTAAGTGCTCAATTGTAATTATCATCTTATTTGCCCCGCCCCCAATGTTTCCCTAAAGAACTTTCACTTGCTAAGCCTAAGCAATCTGAAAAGGCAAAAAAAAAATTCTAGTATTGATTATTCTGATATTGATTATAACTGACTCCATAACCAGTTTAGCATCTTGACATTTACATCTCAGTAATGTTTGTTAGTGCATCATTGAAACATCACTAGCATCTCTAGGCATGGATTTGCTTGTTGGAGGCTAAAATGGCTTCAGATGCTGGCTATGAACCTGCCTTTTGCACTGGCAGACACTTGCACCTGCCTTAGGTGACACAGCAGGGTGTCAAGGCATCCTTCACCCCTGAATATCTTCCGTTTTGCACATTGACAGTACATGGTGTCAGAGAGTGACTGTGAGAATAAAAATTCCTTGTATTAATCAAGGAATTCATTTTAATGGCATTAAATGTTGAATGTTAAATTTGGCAAAGTTAGGTATGGCTCACTGTCTGTATTTTTGTGTGTCCTGTTTTGTTCATGTAATGTGTAGAGGAGGCACTTAGGGACATGGTTTAGCAGGCACGGCGTTGAGGGGTTTACGAGTGAACTCAGTGATCTTGGAGGTCTTTTCCAACCGTAACGATTCTGTGATTCTATAGGTAAGTATCACAATGCAGTGCTGAGCTGAGTTGTTGCCGTAGCCAAATTAATGCAGAAAAAGCAACCACCACAACCACCAGTGTGGACCAAATTTACTAGACATATCTATTAACATATAAACCAAAATAAAGAGCTGAAAGTTAGAGTTGTGGATGTGACAGCTGTCACAAAGAAGCAAAATGAGTATCCGTAGCCTGCTTCCAAAATAGGTTATACTTGCACATAGTTAGAAGAAGTTAGTTTCTAAACATTTGTAAAATTAATGTCTTCTTCACTCATTACAATGTGAGAACTTCTGGATGAGAATCCAAGGGCCATTGAGACATCCTGTAGTTGGAATCAGCCGTGTTCTTGTGCTCTGCTTGTCTGTTTTGCAGCTGGTGAGCACTGCGTTACAACTGTCAACTCTGCTGTATCTTGCACAGGGTGAAGACAAAGCATTATTGTCAAGCAGTCACACAGCTAACATCTGGTTAGCGGCAACTTAATCTGAACATGAAACAATATCTAACATAACTAAACTAAAATTAAACTATAAGCATAGCTAAAATATCTAACATAACTAAACATAACTAAACTTTGTAGGATATGTCTAAGAACTGAATTTTCAGTTTTGGCAGGATCCTTTTCCTTTTAGATGGCTGTATTCAGACATGTAGAAAGTGTCTCTCAGAGATATGTAGATGTTTTGATGTGAAACTGTGCCCCTAGTAGAAAAATAGGTGAAACAAATCATGCCTACCAATAGTCCTAGAAAGGAAAAAAAAATCTTGTGCATAAAAAGGCCATTTTTTTTCTTTTTAAGGAAAAGTGTGTTCAACAATTTGCATAAATGCCATCATTGTTAACTGCGAGTGATTGCATTTCCATATAGTTATCATTCTTCTGAATAAAATATGCAATTTCTTCATCTGCCATGAAGGCAGGGAAGAATATAGTGCAGTAAGTTAAAGCGCAAGTTAGCTATAATGTATAGATGATATATGCATAGTAAAGTCACGCCAGCAGTGATGAGAACAATTACAAATGAGTATGTTTTTGCAATGACAGATAAGGCAATGAGGGAGATGAAAAAAATGTGTATAAATAAGTCAATAATACTGAGTCATAAGTTACATTTTGCTGATTTATTTTAATAACTCTATTTTCATTTCTTATTCCCTATAGAGAGTTAGCACATACGTAAATATGTAAATAAATGCAGGTGGTGAAGTATTAGTCTCAAGTCCAGTTGCAACCTTGTTGCTGCTAAATCATTGCTGAGAAGTAAGATGGTCTCACTAATGAATATAAAGACTCATTGGGTTTGAGAATAATAATTGATAAGGATAGCTAAGAAAGGTGCTGCAAAGTTAGATTATATCAGAAGCATTTTTGGTACACTTTAAGTGCAATTGCTAAATATGACAGTAACTGCCTCTCTCAGTTCAGTGAGGGTTGTGTCCTTTTAAAATACAAATTAAATAAATGCTTCAGTTCCTTCTATTCATCAATAATAAATCATCCTGTCATCGCTCTCAGAATATAGAGTATAGGACTGTGAAGGACGCAGAGGTCGCCTTGCCCATCTCCCTGTCCTAAAGCAGGACCTAAAGCAGATACTTAAACTCTTCTTTATCGATGGTTGTTTGTCCTGTTGAAGAAACCTCTTCTGGTGAAGATTCAACAGCCTCGCTGGGCAGTCTGTTGAGTGTTTAACTATCCTGACACTTAACTTTCTAAGTGTTAAATTGAAATTTTTGTTACTGCACTCCAAGCCCATTAACTCTTTTCCTGTCTATGGTGGACCATTTTTTGCCCTTCTTTGCAGCAATATTTTACATTTGTAGGTCATTATGATGTCTTTACTGGCTTCAGTAAATTGCTCAGGTCTGTCAGATCTTTCTTCATGGGATGGGTTTGCTAGATGTTTGGTCCTTTTGGACTCTTTCCAATCAATTCATATCTTTTGTAAATTATGGCTTTCAAAAGTGAATACAGGACTGCTGAGCTGAACCTTACATTCCACTAGCAAGATGAAAAGAATTAGTTTGAATGTAAGCTACGCTGTTCTTCTTGCAATGTATGCAGTTTGCCATAGCAAACATTACTGGGTGATTTTGATATAACTCATAGGTCCTTCCCTTTGACACAGTTGCCTGTCTAATCTTTCCTACAGGATGTGTTTTGGTGGTTGTATATTGCCATCTACACTGAACTGCTTTGTTTTTGTAGAATTTTGTGGTATATTTTCTCAGGCCTTTTCTCTAATATACCAAATTCATTTTGCATTGTGAATGTAATCTGCAAGAGCTCCTTCCAGCTTGTGTTTTTCTTTTCTTCTCTCAGATTTAAAGGCACATTCTTAGTTCCAGCATCCCAGTCACTAAGAAATGATAATAAAACAAAATTACAATAGTAGCAAATCCCCTGGACCACATTACCTGTCTCTTTTCAGGTTGACAGTGAACCACAGAGAACAGCTTCCAGCAGATATTGCCCCCCAGCGTCTAGCGGTTTCACCAGGAAAGGAAATTATAATGCCCTTTCTTGATGGAGACTGATCTAGGATATGCATATATGACATTACTGCATCCCTTTTCTCTGTGTTTGTCTCTGAGAGAAATTACATTGGTGTGATATCATTTGTTCTTGAAAAATTCATACAGATTGTTACTTAGCATCTTATTATCTTAGTATTTGCAAATGCTTTGATTTTTTTTTTCAGATCCAAGGATTGAAGTTAGGCTGATTGAGTCTTCATTCTCTCCTTTTTAAAGCACTGCACAGTGGTGAACTTGATGAGGCATAACTTGCTCAAGTAAAATTGAGACTGATGTAAATCTTGAAACTCGCAACTCTTGTAATTGGCTTTTGGTTATTATGGAAACATGCATAGATCAATATTAAAGGAAGGAACTAAAACTCAATTCATTTGCATATGCCGTTGGTCTAATCTGTTTCATCTTTTCAGTTTGTTCCGTTGACAGAAGTTAGACAGGGCTTCATAATGTATGTAAGAGTTTGCCGTATGCAGGCACATCCACATAGCGGTGCTGCCCAGTGTGTTGCTTGAGGAGTGCCCCCATAGCACCAGGAGCAGCAGATCACTATTTTGGGGAGATGCAGCTCGGTTATATGCCAGTGCATATTACTTAATTCAGCTGTTGACGTATCTTATTGAACAGAAAGACAGAAAAGCCCGAATACTTCAAAGAATCATCCAGCTGTATTCATTGCAGTACTTGATTAAAATTAACCTGGAAAAATTCCCATCCTATAACTTCAGTTTTGCAAATTCAGCCAAGATCTTTGAATGCATTTCCCTCAGACACAGCTTCGTTGAAAGTGCCAGCCGAGGCCAGTGAGGAGTTAACACCTGCTCTGCTTGGGCAGGAGAGAGAGGGAAGCAGACAGCGCTGCTGCTGTCCCATGCCATAGTTCGGAGCCTTCTTATCACATATGGTACTGCTGGAATAGTTGGAATTGCATCAGATATGGAAGGGGAGTCTCTGTCTCACTGTAAGTATATTAAGGAGAGATGCTGTTGACCTTTAGACATATTCTAGGATTCAATGCAGTGTGAAGAATTCACTCCCAGAAATTAGGTACTCATTGTAGCTATTTTTTAAAAACTGTTTTAATTTTCAGTTTTCTCTGCCCATACACTTAGTCCTTGGTCCCAAATAAGGTTCTTTTATACCGAGAGAGTTTTCACGTGATTCTGGCATGTCAATAATGACAGCATTCGTGATTAAAGAACTTGACCTGCAGCTAATAAAAAACTAAATTCTTATGCTTGTTCAATGTCTGCTGGAAAATATATATATATATAGTTATTAGTGTATTAGTTAAAACACAAAGGTCCTTTTTACTATTTCTGTCCTTTTATCATCTCATATAAATGTGCAAGCCATCCTTTTTTGTGATATTTTATTTAGAATACAAGCTTGTATGAACCATGGATCTAACACAGTCGGGATTGACGTAGACTGTGATGACAGAAGATAAGATCTTGTGCGAGGAAGATTGACACACTCTGAGGAATGTATCTCCCTCTTTTCATGGATTACAGTTGGTTCTTGATAATAAGCTTTCAGATGTGTCATGTACAGTGGAAGTCTTATGCCTGTTATACCTTCATGTTCTTCCAAGATCTTTTGAACCTGAGGTGTCACCTTTTCTCTGAGAAATCTACCCTAGATATCAAAATGAAAATGATAATTCAGTGTTTCTCTCCTGTGGGTGGTACTGGATCTGTATCCATATCTGGTGCCAAGGAATACAGCTTCTCCTTGAGATGTCAAGATGTAAAATGGACTTTACAGTCATAGGCTGTAAACTGTTGCTTTCTGTAGAGGAAAAGCTGCCAACCTCACTGGCTTCATTAATTTCAAATTGATATGAAGGTTATCATACTGATAATATATGCCTCTTGTTTTCAATTTGATATATAGTTATTCTTGGTATATTATGTTAATACTGTCCAACGTTTGCTAGTGGTTAAAGAATTATTGTTCAATATCAGTTATGTTCTCATTTGTCTGGTTCCTTGGATAAGCTTGCTGCCTTACGTGATTGAAGGGCATGTTCTGTGGACTTACTAGTTCATTTATGAAAGTGCTTGGAAATAGAGCGCTGTTGAAGCCATAATCATTACAACTAAGTAATTTACTGTTGCTTATGTAAATGTCTGTCACTTTCCAAAGTAGAACATAGTTGTCCATGCTTTAGGGATAGATTGACAATCTATGGATACCCTAGTTTTGATTGTAGCACTTTCGACCACATTATGCTGCTAGCTTCTTGTTAAAAACCTGTGAGTTAGAGCTTTCACAAAAGAAAGAACACATTATGTAAATACTCCCTAATTCACCAAATAGGCCACGTTAAACATATCAGATGATTGTATGCTTGAACTTTGATTGAATGGATGAATGTATGTTTGAGCCATTAAAACTGGTGCCAGAAAGTTTGCAGTTACACTCCTTCTCCAGTTCACATCTCTTTAAACTTTGTTTGGGAGAATATGGGTACGAAAAGGAATGATATCTTTTTCTTGCTATATATTTTTTTGGTCCTAAGGTTTTACTTTGCCAAATTTAGGATGAGACGGAACAGGTAACAACAACAGGGTCAGTAATCAGCTGAAGGGGGAAACACTGCGTGTGACCAGCAATGCAGTACAATTTACTAATACAGAAGGAAAAGTTTGAGTCTGAAGTAAAGTAAGAAAGAGCCAAACGATCTATCCCCACTTGCCCCAAAGAAGCAGAGAGACCATTGGACTTGGGAAACAGTGGGTTCATCAGATAATAGTTGCCCAGATCTCACGTGTTCTGTCATATAAACCTCTGCATTAACAGGCTGCATTGAGATCTTTACTGCAGCTTAAAGCTTAGATTTGTAATGGAAGAAGCCAACCTCAAAGTCTCTTTAACAGTAGAATCAGGTGGTTGAGGAAAGGTAGTATAATCATCTCCTGCGTTAACTGAGCTGTGGGGCTATATGCACAGGGAAGGACTGTAACATCTTCATCATCTTTTTCAGCTGTCTTCCAAAGAAACATCTGTCTGTCTGCCTGCACGGTAGCTTGAGAAGTCTTTGGAAGTTTTAAAAAAATCTGTCTGTCTCAT
This sequence comes from Tinamus guttatus, assembly GCF_000705375.1. The sequence continues at coordinate 361,897 of NW_010580896.1, read as the reverse complement.
TTCACTTTTGAAACTAATGCAAAACTTCAATTTTATCTGCTTATGCGTGCACAAGGAGAATAATATCCTACAATGATATTGGTGGCAGTGTTTTATATCTTGCCAGAGGCTTTTTTGCTTTACAACACATCTGATGCTGGCATTTGACTTTGTGCACTGTTCAGATGAAGCATTAAGTAATTTTAACAGCTGAATCCCAGAGATCAGGTACTTGAGCCACTCAGTCTTTTACACATGCATAAATTGCAGTAATTGATGCACTGTTTTCTGCCAAGTAGGGCCACATTCTCTATCTCTGACATTAACTCCCCTGAAAAGCAAAGTCAAGCATGTTCTCCATCGTGTCAGGTAAATACCTGGCGATCTTCTGAACATATCTTCACAAATTCTTTTAGAATTACCTCTTTATTATGTGTGATGAAGCATCAAGAGGTAAACTCAGATGACGCAGGGCAAATATTGCGTGTACTAATATTCATCAGAGAATAGCAGAAAATGTAGTTTTCTGAGTGAGAATTTTCTCATGTAAGCAGTCTGATTTTAGATTTCATGGAATCATGGGAGCGAGATGTGGGGAAAAAGACACCTTTGGTTATTTGCAACATCATCTTCTAATGCAAGGATTGATAACAATGAGTGTAGCTATAATACTGTAGATGGGACAGAAACAGGTGGAGCAAGTGGGAAGAGGAGCTTCTTGAGGGGAAGGTTATACCAGTTAGATGTAAGAAACTGCAGATGTGTTTGGGTGAGTGAGGAAGAGTATCTCAAGTCAGAGACATCCTCCTCATACAGCAGCCGAAGCACTTGTATGGAGTATGGCCAGCTGGGCCCAAGTACAGATTAATTTTCCAGTGAACAGAAGTAGAAGCTGAAGGTAACAATTTTCAGGCCCTCCACAATTAGCAAGAAATCTTTGAAATCTGAAAGTCATATAACACAACACAAATCTCTTCAGTCTGAGTTACAGTCTATTGAAAAGTGCCCGGGGCTGTCTGTGTTCTGCTGTGGAGAGCAGGGAAGAACCTTAATGCTGGAGGCTTGCACTGAACGTGCACTCACGCATTTACTTCCTCAGGTCCCTCAGCACTGCAACTCCAAGTAATTTAATTTTCTCCCACCATTTTTCTAGCTCAATCATTAGTGCCCACACTAGATAATAGCATCATTTTAATGGAGTGTTCATCTATAAAGTGTTTATGCAGAATCTATTTACTCAGCCCATCGCTGTTTTTTTGTTTTGTTTTGTTTTTTCTTTTCGATATTATTGACTTCAAGACTTCTTTCTTTACATCCTCACTTCTTGGAGTCTTGTTATATCCATTTCACAGTTTATAATTGTCTTTCTAATTCTTATTACACACACAGGTTAAGTTCCAGAAGAATAAATAATTTAGAAGCAAACTGTCTGGGATCCATTCCAGACTTTTGAAGTTTTGGTTGGGAATAGTTTGCAAAAAATACTGCTCCTTGAATCTTACAATTCTTTACAACCAAATATGTCTTTGGCACTGCTTAAAAATGAGCAGTAGACGATAAAGCAGTTGATGGTCAGACAATCGAAAGAGAAGTAATGTGGAAAAGATATGTATTTGGTAAATACCATAAGTAGATTATATGAATATATGAATTTGCGGAGTATTCAAGTTTGTTGTCCTCTTGATAGAAGCACATAACTAGCAGAAATCCTGTAACCACATATAAGAGGCAGATAGATATATTCAGTGTGACAGTCTAAAATGGATTCGTGACTACATTAATTGATAAATATTGTCATTTTTCTACTAACCTTTAACAAGATAATTTCTACTGTATAAAATTTGAAAGTAAATCAGCTAAGCTGATCATGGCTTCATTTCAATATTTAGTCTAGAAGCATAGTGCTGAATTTTCATAAGAATAGTCTGAAACAAAATACTCTATTGTTTGCTAGAATTCACATAGTTGATTTCTTTTTCTTGGAACAACAGACACTCATTAATTTCTCACTATAATGATAGTGATTTGCACACTTTGAAAATGAGTCTCCACTTTTTACTTTTGTACTCCTCAGCTGTGAGTAAAACCGTTAGTATACAAACATTATTTCATTGTCTTAGATATGGTTGTCAATTTACTCCCAATTTTCATTGAATGTCTTTAGAAGCCCGGGAAGATGTGACTTTGTGGCCTACTTAAACCATGTCTGCCCAATGGTTGTCTTGGCAGTATCTCGTGATGCCCAAACCAGATCAGATGGCAGAGGTCCTGCCGCATGGGTTTCATCCGTGAGACCAAATGGACCTTAAACTTACTTAAGAGAAGATCCCTGACTACCCTGTTATCGACAAAGAAATTATGCAGCACAGTTATTGTCTTTGATCCATAACTTCCAGAAAATGAAGTAGAAATGCCTGTGTGTTCACTAAAGCCTGTCAACCACAGGAGCTGCCTGCAATCTGACTTCAGATGGTTTATGAGGTGTGTTTGGAAGAACTTCATCGACGCTAGGAATAGAGGGGGGTTTTTTTATTGTTATTCTAGCATGTAGATTTGTGAACTTAATACATTCAATATAATACATTAATATAATACATTTCTAATCAAGGAGTTCATTTGAAGATCATATAACAATAACTATCATCTTATTTCTAATCTTGGCATCACTTATTTCAACGAATCACTTAGTGTTTGTAACTGAGAAACTTAATTTGATTTTAAACAAAATATAGAAGTGTATCAATAGGTAATGCTATCATTATTAGTGACACTGTGCAATGACACTCGGCCTCAACTTGCAATCTACCTTCATTTAATGCAAAAAAAATAAATCAACTTTTGTCAAGTGGTCTCCTTGGAACTTCAGACTCAGGTGAAACTGTGAGCCTTTTTCAGTAGTATTGCTTGCTGCCTAGGAGCAGAAAGTGATCTGCTACTCCTGTTCACACTGTTAGAGGCCAGCAAGGCTGAAAGAGGAGATAATCAGAGATTGAACTGCAGAACTGCAGAATGTACAACAGGCTGCATCTTTACATCCAACGTCATATGTCACCCATGAAAGGCAATTTTAGTCATTAAATTAAAACCCACTGCAATTTTTAAACAAGAGGTTCAAAATTGAATCTTGCCATCTCTTTTTATGAAAATGCCATAGAAAAAGAACATCTGAAAATTTAAAGGACACAGGAATTTCTTCACCATCCCCTTTTGTGTACAAAGTGAATCCCAAAGCTTTTGGTTGATATCCCAGGCGATGACTTTCCATCACCGAAACTATAAGTTTAAAATATTTTGTTTACAGCTAATTTGGTAATACATGCGTGACTATGAAATCCAAACATAAAGCATACAGTCCTTGGAACAGCAGTCTGGGTATCGTGCATAACCAGAAATACATTAACATTTCCAAGTTCTTGTTTAGCATTGTGTTAAGCTATTTTCACAGTTTAAGCACTGATTGAAAAATACTTATTTAATAGACAGCTTAAACATACACAGATTGTTTTATCCCATAACATAAGCACAGTATTTTCAATTACAGTTCCATTAAGACTATGAAGATGATTCAACAGAACAGTTGTTATTGCTGTTAAAAGCCTTAATCATATTTATGTTGTCACACCAGTCTTCTCAGCAACCAGAACTTCACTGTGCATTGACATTTAACACATTGCAAAATAAATGGCTATCATGTTTGTAGAACTATTTCAAGTGAGTCTCTCATTTCTGTTTTCTGTTTTGTTTGTTTGTTTTTTTTTTATCCCAAATTGCTTGTTTGTCTAGTAATGGTAATGGAAATTAAAGTAGGTGTTATTATTCCACTCAAATATTCTGTAGCTTCCATTAGTTTCTCCTTAGGAATTGTAAACCTCTTTTTGCATTTGTTTTTTCTTCCAGAGATATCCTAAGTAAAGCTAAAACTTGCTGTAAGTGGGTTTTTCTAAAATACCCTGATTCTGCAAATACTCCTAAGTCTGGATTTATTCCCAACTGGCAATCAGTGAATAAGAGAACGCTGGCATTTCGGGTTCACAGCAAAGCAGTGCCTTTCCTGAGGATGTCAAGGATGTCAAGCCTTTGTCTTCTTCATGTTTCCAGACAAACTGTATCTCATCCCATGGTAAAAGTCATGTGTGATTAGAACCGATCTCTCAAGCTAAGAACAAGCCAGAGCTCCCAGGTTTTGTAGTAGAGGTGTTTCTTGGGGGACCGTTCCCAAACACAGACCCTTCAGAAATTCAGTTTTTAGACACTGCTGAAATTATGAACATTCAGTATCTGGAGAGGTCCTGCCAAATCCCTATATAATCTAAATTCCAGACCTTAGGGGTAGCAGCAGTGGTGTGAAGGTCTTCTGCTGCTTTATATGTTGACATGAGTTCCTTCAGAAGGAATGTGTTTCACCAGTTACAGAGTACCTCAATAAGCAGTTGTCTGCTGCATTCTCCAGCAGCAGAGCCCAATTTGTTTTTCTACAATCTAGCAGATGCAGAAAACCACACTTGTTTACAGTCAGCTAAGTAGTTTATAAGATGAAAAGTAAATGAGAGCTTAAAGGTTTTCTATTCATATACCTTGGCATCCTGCTAAATCTATTAACATAAATGACACAATTTCCATTGCAGTTGTTGCCTTGGAGATGCTTCAGGAAATGGCTATTTCTAATTTAATTTGTCAGAGCTGACCCAGTAAATGAAGAAAATGTTCTGTTTTTACATAGGCTATGCAATTTGAAGATTTAAGTATTCTAACAGTAGTCTCAGCATTGATTTAAGAGTCCTAGCTCTGCGTTTACTACAATGTGATGAAAAATTCTGTCTGCCTTAAAAGTTGCTCCGACAAAAGTGGTTAAAGATTCACAATATGTTTTTGAAAGGGCAGTCAGAAAGAATGGAATTATTTGTGAAAGCTCTGAGATGATTTAATTTACGCCACTGGAGTCTGAAGAAACAAAGTTAGACCACCTTCAGAAATTTTCTGCTGAAGAGTAAAGTGCAAATTTTGCTCTGCACAGCAAAATGCATTCCTGGAGTTTTTGATGGTGCTAGCATAGCCACCCAAGAGCAGAATTTGGGCTTGAAAAGTTTTCACTGTGCTGTTTGTTCCTCTGCAAGGTAATAGGTATCTCTCTACAATTTCAATAGATGTTCATGCAAATAATTGTTAATTCTTAACTGTTGTTGGGCTAAATCTAATGCTAAAATCTACAATTAGAATCTATCCTAAACTGCCATATTACTGCACTCAAATGCTTTTTCTTGTGTAGTATGTCACAGGATGTAACACATATTTCCCTCTTATTCAGCAGGCTTTCTATTAGCCTGCATCAGACAGGGCATTAGAAACATGCAGGCACTCTGAGAAAGTTTCTCGTTTTTAAAAAACAACAAATCTCCACGTGCTGTACTGAGTCACACAAGGACCTCCTGGCTGCCACCCTGTGCCACGTGCTCTAGGTGTCCCTGCTGGAGCAGGGAGGTTGGACTAGATGATCTCTAGAGGCCCCTTCTAACCTCAACCTTTCTGTGATTCTGTGATAAAGGTGAAATGTGCTCAGCTTGCTCCCTGAGAGACAGGTGGTACCTGGCACAAGCAGGGCAAGCTGATGGCCCTACCCGTGCCTGTGCATGTTAGCAGCTTCAGATCACCTTCGTCCCGAGGCCGCCACGGCCGTGGCATGGTGCTGCCGTGGGGCGGTCATGGGGCAAACTCGACGGTGCTCATGAAGAGGCCGGGCTGTGATGAGGACTGCTGGGGCTGTTCTGGCTCTGGTGCCATGGGGAGCAGAGACCCGTGGAGATGCTCGCGCTCGTGTCGGCAGATGCGAGGGCATGCGTGCTGTTATTTACAGACTAAAACTCTGTTTAGTCTCAGTGAAAGATTCTGAGGGCCTTCTGGATTGAAGTTTCTGTGTAGCATTAGCAGAAAACCGACAGCTCAGGTTTACTTTTATCATCTTGCTCAATCCCTGAGAGTTTTGAAGTGAAAGTTGGTTAGTTCCTTTTAAAGCATTCTACTATTGCTTTTTAAGTTTTTTTCCCCCAGCTTGCCTGTCAAACAAGAAGTACGTGTTTCACACTAGTCCATTTTGTTCTTCTGCTGTTTTCACTGGATGTGTTTTATGACCTTCTGTTCACCTGTTCCTCCCTTCAGGTCATCTCCTGAGGCATATGGCAAAACTTTTCCTCCTTTGTAGATCTGAGGTGGTCTTTAGCATGTTCTTGCTGGTAGCCCTCAGCCATGAGCTGTGCCTTTGCTGTGAGGAGAAGCGGCTCTTCCTTTGGCCTGGCCATGCTGTTGGGATACAGCTGTTAATAAATGCTGTGTGTGTGATCTGGAGGTGAACAAAGCACGTAGGTTTTCCTACTATATATTTCCTTAAACCAGCTATCTTCACTTGTCTTTCTACACCGTGTGGAAAATATGCTACTAAAACCATTCCATGTTTAGGATGTTATACCTCGGATTTCACTATCAAAGTCTATTATCTGAGGGATGATATTCCCTCTGGAATGGGAGAGGGAGGCACGGGACAGGCTAATTGATGCAGCACTCCTGCACTGCCTCTGAGCGCAGCGCTTTGCTGTAGGAAGTGTGAGAGAGACGAATGCACCCCGAGCTGTCAGCTCTCACCAAGCGCAGTGCATGATATAACATATCCTTCAGGAGCTGCCAGCTACGCAGAAAGCAGCAATATATTTGCACTATTTAATGCACTTTTCCAGCTAATCTCTGTAGTTTTCCATGTTACTGCAGCATAATGCTAGAGGGTATAAATATGCATGTGTGTGTGGGAGAGAATTAGAAAAACATGCCTGTTAGTGATAAATAGCAGCTGTATTCAGTGCACCCCGAGATCATGGCTTGTTATCCATGTCTGCTTTTCCCAGTTTAGAGCCAGCAAGACCTTATTATAAAGCTCTTTCCATTAATGTAACTACCCACTGCAAAATATAACGAGTGTTAACTTTTATGCAAAACAACAGAAGTGGTATAAAGCACCAGTCTCTCTGATGTGCGCTGTCAGAATTACGTATTAGAAGAAAGCTGGTTAACTAAAGAAATACTGTCCTGGTGTTTTGAAAAAGAAATGTCCATTGTGGTTGCGTTTAGAAGAATATTTCATTTAATCATTCAGATTTCTATCTCTATTACATGTACCTCTAAAAAATAAATTTTGCTAATTGAATGCAGTGTGGGAGGAGCCTACACAGAATTTTGGAGGGCTTTTATCTTTAGCTAAGGATAATTTCAAATTGGAATAAAGAGGAAGGGCTGCATCTTCATTGTCTGATGCAAGAGACAGAGGGAGATGTGATTCTTTTTATTGATATCCACATGCACATTTTTCTTAGAAGCTGGTGATTTCTCTTTTAATATCATCCTGTCACCTTCCTTTTGGTTCCTCTTTTGTATTAGCAGATAACTTTCCACTTCTGTCTGGAATACATTTTTGTTGCACCTTTTCCTGCAAATATTTCACAAATGTTTATGTAAATAAATAAAAATCTAAATAAAGATTCTCTGTAATTGTAATTACACAAAGCTCTTATCAGCCCTCTGTCTTTCTGGTGGTGATTGATGGGCGTTATGGGAATTAGCTTTCTTTGCAGCTATGCGCAGTGGTAGTCGGCCTCCATGTATATAGTCATGTAATAGAGTCTCAAAACCAACCCACCCTGTGTGAAAGATATTAGCAGAGTAAATATGGACACTTCTCCCCAGCCACATGCCATTTACTCATTGTGGGGTATATGCTGTATTTCTTTTCCTTTTCAGAAGTTAATTTTTGGACTTCTAGAAGAGACTACAAAAGGTCTTGTTCTTATAACTGTGTATTCTACCTAATCAGAGATATTATTTTGCAAGGCAGTAGACTTTTTGGATGGGATTCAGTGCCTAAAATGGCACTAGATGCCTACTCTTAGATACCCAGCTTATTGCCTCTTGCTGTCACTCTTGAGTGCAGGAGTCTTGTCTGCCAGTCAGAGGTGAATGTCTCAGATTTACTCTAGTGTCCCAAGTGCAACAGTGCATTTGTGCTGAAGCAATTGAGGCCAACCCTTTATTTAATATGTGCAAGAGGTATTTCTATTCTTTCATATATTTGTCACTTGGAATGCCTGAAGAATTTTAGATATCTAGGTCCCTTCTTAAAATCCAAAGGAAGATTTCACTGCTCCAAAATTTATGCTCCTTGCTTTTACTTTCAAATATGTACAATAAATGGCATCCTCTTGTTTTTATCTGTATTGCTTTCTTTAGTAAAGTAACTTAGTGAAACAGCACTAGGAAACTTGAGTTAACTGCCATTTAACTCCTTTTAAGTGTAGGAAATGTGAAGCTCAAGCTGTTTGGCTTTTCTGAAAATCTGTACATATGGTATGTGACTCACAGTGGGTGTATTTTATGGTTGGAATAATTCATATTTTGAAACAGAGCGGTAAGCTTCTATTTGGAAAGCCTTCATATATTCACTGTTTAGCCTTCTTGTTTTAAGATGCTGTTTAGTACCAAACATCTTGGAGTTTATGGAACAACTTTCCATTTTAAAATTGAATTTCTGTGTATTGCATTCTGGGCTCTCTATGCATGATCACCTCTAAAAGTATTTCAAAATGAAGGCCGTGGAGTTTAGAAACACTTGAAAAGGCTCTCAAAGTTGGCTTTTCTAGAATAGTCGGGGGGATATTTTGTTATTTATATGCACAAGTGAGGAGCCTATGGAAGAAAAATGGCAGTTCTCATGCTTAAAAATAAAACATAAAATTCCACCTCTCCCTAAGACTAATTTAATCTCAAGAAAATGTGTGTTTTGACATTAGATTTTCTTCACTACATTTCTATTAGTTTCAAAATTTGCAGCTGCATAAGCTTTAAGAGGCCCATTTATTTTTCTAATTATATGTAGATAGCTAAGATGCTTTTTGTCTCTTGGAGGAACAACTGTGAAGTACCTCTAAAATGATTAAAACAAACTTGCCATTGCCTAAATTATTGGATGAATGCTTGCTTGATGTACTTGCAATATAAACAAATTATTCTGATTGTCAATTTAAATTTATTTCAAGGTTGGAGAGTCTTGACTCTGTATTTTTAAGCAGGATGTGTAAAGCTCTCGTTTCAGATCCGGCTTTGATACTGCCATTCGCTATGCATGAGCTGTAATGATGTGTCGCAGTCTCTGTGCATATGCTGAAAGCTGAATCAGTGGATCAAATGATAGAGAGTCCTCATTTATCACTGCTATCAAAGATATGTCACAAGTTTTTATTTTAAAAGGGGAAGATGTGATAATCTTTGTTTCCTGGAATAAAACTTCTCATTTAGGGGCTGACATGAGCATTGACTTTTTTATTAAAAGTGTAAAACATGCAAAGCCTCTGGTGATAACAAAGCAGAAAGAGGCCGTGTCTGCACTCCTGGGTTTTGCCTTCATCAATATATTGACAGGGGCATGGAGATGTGATAGAGGCTCTGACATCACTGTCCTGGCACAAAATGCACCAACGTAACTGCAAATTCTGGGTCCCGTTCTGCCCTTGCCTAATGTAACTCTCCTCAGATGGTTTTTCAGGTGACTTTGAGGCACTAACACAACTTTGCTGTACTAGTCTCTCTCTGATTTGTATGCAAAACTGTAAAATGCCTTCATAGTTGACAGCCTCATTTGGAATACATCATGAATATCCACGAGCTGAATTTTGTATTTATAATTGCATTTTTTCCATTCCTCCTAGAATTTCTGGAATTCTCCATTTGCAAAGTGCACAGAAAAAAATCTCTTTCTGGTTAAATCTGTATGTTGTGTGCCCTGATTTAAAAAAAGAAAAGCTTTTATAAGATCTGTTTCAGTGGAACCACTGTTGACCTGACTGAGTTATGGTTATTCTTTCTTTAAACAGACAACTATTTTTTTTTTCAGCCAAAGAACGATTCATTTGATTAACAATCATTTTTATCTCTTTGAAAGGATCCTTTCCGACCATTGGGGTGAAGTCTCTTTCGAGATTCCTGAGGGCGGGATTTTTAAATAGCATCCTGACCTCACATCCAGTGTCAGGGGGTGGATCTTTACCCCCCAGCATTTCCTCTGGTAGGTATTCAAGCCTATTCCCCCACATCAGTTTTTCCCCTCATCCTTTGTCCCATCTCTCCACACATTTTGGGAAACAAAGTCTGGTACAGGACAGAGGGATCAAGTGTCTCTTTCAATAGGAAAGTCAAGCTGAGTAATAGGAAAAGAGAAGGGAAATTATGCTTTAAAATCCATCTTTTTTTTTTTTCTGAACTCATGTATGGAAGAAAGTATGAGGGAAAGAACTCCATAGTTAAGTGAACAACTGAAATTTTGAAAGATGAGGCATGGTATCCTATAATCAAACACTTCAAGGAGCATGCCAGTGTGCATCAGTGAAGACTAACTTCAAGAAGGCCTCTATGAAGTCACAGTTTTTCTGTGACTCAGAATGTAGGTTGTTTTTCTCTATAGAATGTGCATTTTCTTATTAAACTATTGAATCAAAACAGATTTAGAAAGGCAAAGATCACTGAAGTGGTTAACTGCTGTGTGCTCCATGGTTGCAACTTGTATCTCCTAAAAAATATTTTGACCTTATTTTTCTTAAATACTTCTTTATCATAGTTCGAGTGATCTAATTCTCTTTGAAAGTAAGTGAGAAAATCTCTTTGCTTATTTTGAGAGCACAGCATTCTGTGCTGCCTCTAGCTAGATCCCCAGCAGAGGCATAGCTGAGTGATGACATGAAGGACCCAGAAGGGCTGGCATAAAGTTGGTTGTATGCTGAGACCTGGTTGTATGCCAAACCAGGTAAATAGATACTGGGCTGAAGTGGGGAAGAGTGATACGTTAGAAGCATGATAAAGGCTATATGTGCTATCCATTCTCATATAGAGCCATTAAGTATCATCTGGCATCAAAGCTAATAAAAGTAAATAAATGCATCTTG
>NW_010580896.1:312544-338130 GCF_000705375.1 Tinamus guttatus | reverse complement strand
GCTGGGCCTGTTCAGCCTGGAGAAGAGAAGGCTGAGAGGAGACCTGATCAGTGTCTATAAGTACCTCAAGGGAGGGAGTGAGGAGGATGGTGCTGGTCTCTTTTCAGTGGTGGCCACTGACAGAACGAGAGATAATGGCCACAAACTGAAGCACCAAAAGTTCCACAGGAACTTAAGGAAAAATTTCTTAACAGTGAGGGTGACAGAGCCCTGGAACAGGCTGCCCAGAGAGGTTGTGGAGTCTCCTTCTCTGGAGATCTTCAAAACCCGCTTGGACGCAGTCCTGTGCCACGTGCTCTAGGTGACCCTCCGTGTGCAGGGGGGTTGGACTAGATGATCTCTAGAGGTCCCTTCCAACCCTAAGCATTCTATGATTCTATGATATGTTGGGAAGGAACAGTGAAACTACTCATTCAGTTTTTAAAATTCAAGGTCAGCTGTAACAGCTCAAAGAAATGTGTGGCTATTGCTTAATTTATAGGGTAGAGTGTTTCCTAAACACTGCCACTATTATTCAAAAAGAACAAAATGTGAGCATGTAGAAAAATGGAGCAGAAAATTGTACTGGAAATGCCACAAAGCTCTTCTGCACTTTCTCGCCTTTTTATATTGCCTTTTTTTTTTCTCATCGCCCTGTCTAAAGGAAACAGAACAATAATTTGAGAAGCAGAGGAAAAAAGTAATGAAATCAGCTTCTTTGGATTTTTGAATAAAATTGGAACAGTTGTTTCAAGAAAATGAAATGGGCAGCTGTGTGGTTTCACCAGTTAGCACAGTTCCTAGTTCAAACAATCCCCTTAAGAGAAAGACATTCTAAGGGAAAGAAAGCTTTGTCATTTTAAGAATTTCCACCACCTTCCCAATCTTATTAACATACTTATTCATTACATTAGTTTTGCATATATCATTATAACTCTTTAGTAATATTAACAATTCTAAAACAAGCTCTTGCTACACAGCATGATTAGCATGCTAAGGGGGCCTCTCCTGTCAAGCAGTCCTATACAGGTAGTTTATTCCTGGTTATGAAAAGTGAAATGCTACTAATTACCTTCTGATTTGGACAGTCTTTCCAGAGATAAATATTGCCTGTTTTACTGCTTCTAAAATATATTAATTTGGATTTAATTCCAAGATGGAATTTGATTGGAATGGGATTTTTGTGTTCTAAATACATATATGTGAATTCAGAATTTTGCTGGATTGAATTAATATATGCCAATACAAACATAAATACAATCTAGATTTTTATTGAAGCTCTGTCTCTCAATCTCAATTTTTTATGAATATCTGTCTTTTTATCTCTCTATATATCTATCTCTGGCATTAAATCATTATGCTTTTTTTCCTCTGGAAGGGAAAATTATAGCACTGAGTTTGTAATATATTGAGATGGCTCATGGTTGTTTTTTTTTGCCCTACCTCAAATACATTCCAAAATTTGTTGTAAGATGTATTCAATAGACGTTTAGACCCAACTGTTCCTAATGGAAGGTACTATGAATGAAGCTGTTTGGATCTAAAAAACTCCTTTTTGATCCTTTTTCGAAAAGGGCAGAATCAATTGTATGCATTCAGGTAATCTAGTAACACTAAAAAAAAGTACTGCTTAGAGAATATCACAGAAAAGTATGTTTGTGATATAAATGAGGATTTTGAAAATAGGCAAAATATTTAAATAATGTGAATAATCTGTGCATAACAGTTGGAAACATAACAACCCCATAGTATGTCTATAATCCTGTGTTTCTTTGCTGTTTTGCAGGCAGACCAGTAATGATTGTAGTTGAATACATGGAGAACGGATCCCTTGACTCCTTTCTGCGGGTGAGGTGCCATTTTCTGGTGACATTTGAATAAGAAGCCATTCTAGGTTAAGATTTTAAATCATTTATCATAAATTAATTTCTACATAATGTTATTCATGGATTTTTAGTGAAGAATAGAAGCATTTTCCCTAGGGTATATTTCTGAGGTACAGTGATACATTAGAGCATAACTGGAAGGGAAAAAAAAAGATTTAAATTTAAGAATATAATTGATTTCTTCTACAAGAGTAGTTCCCATATTTAGCAAAATGTATTTCAAATAGTGTTATTATGAGGGAAAAGATAAATTGAAGCACAAATGCCTTGCCTTATGGAAACTGTTCATTTTGCTCAATCACCTTCAAAAGTACTTTGTTATGATTTTTTGGGTTGGTGAAGTGTAGAATAGACTCAGTAATTGATTTATAATTATTTGTGGTTACTTGCATTTAATAAATTGAATTGCAAAACATTTCATGGGTGAAATGTCCTGGTATTAACTGACTCCAAGAGGTCACTCAGTAAGCATTAAAGAAAATATATAGAAAGCATGAAAAACATGTTGACACAATTGCATTTAAGTTTTGTTTTTGGAAGAGTGGAAGAAAGGAGAGCCCTTAGCACAGGGCCGTGGCACCAAAGTAAACCTTATCCTAAACAATATCTTTGTTGACAGAATCACAGGAAACTGTCCAGAGGCCTCCTGACCTAAGACCCTGTGTGAATAATTCAATTATTGAGTACTTCCGATTTGCCTTTAAAAGGAAATGCCAACAATCTTTACCATGTGCCTTGCCCTTGCCATCTTCTATGATGGTAAAGTTGGGGCTGTAGGTAAGGTCTAGAGGTGAAGCCTGTGGTTCTGTGAACCTGTTTGAAAGGGTGTCCCAAGTGAAAAGGAGAAGAGTTCAACATGGAATTGTGAAAATGTTTGCAGGGAAATATAGATGATGATGATGAAGGCTCCTGTGGTAATAGGAGAAGGGAAATGCTGAGAGAAAGAATGAATACGCAGGAAGGAAAGACTACACAGCACTGTAGAAAGCAGTCTGGTATGAGTCAGTAAGAGGGGAAGTGAGGAAAAGCTACAGAGAATACCTGTTTGACAGTGAGATAAGAGGTAATCACAAGGGGAGAAGAACATCTGAAGCAGAGGATACTACCATGAAAGGACATCAGAGCCATTACTTCAGATATTTTTAGGCATTGCTTCCCCCTTCATTTTGCTTTTGATTATTCTATTTTTTTTTCTGTCTGTCAATTTTTGTTCTGCTCTTCACCAACTCTTCCAAATAATTTTTCATTTTTCTATGTCAAGACATATGACGGAAACCTGCTAGAGATTTTTGAAAACATACCAACACCATAGTTTCTGGTGAGAACTTGCTGATCTCTAAAAATTAAGTTATTTTCTGGAAAGAGTTTGATATCATCAAGTTATTTTAGGAGCTACGCTGGCTTTAAAAAGTCACCTCCCTTGCCTCCTCTGGGCTCACCTGTCTCCCTGTGTTCAAGCGACAGAGTGCTGCAGATTTGAGGACTTGGGGTTGCCATGCTCTGTAATTTTACAGCAGTGCCCAAGAAACACTTGCCTGGGCCTGGAAATCTGTTCTTTGTGTGTGTGTGTGTGTGTGTGTGTGCGCGCGCGCGCAGAACTTTACAAAAGAGAATAAAGCCAAGTATTGAAATAATCCATGAAAGAGAATTACCTTCCTTGAGGTATCTTCAGTATGATCTCTACATTGCAATTATTCCTGATATGTGTTTATTTATTGCAATAATTACTACTTAATAGGGTACTTTAATAGCAACTGACATCAGCAAAATGATGATGTTATTGAAAAGCAATGCTTCTCACATTGCATCAGATATATTTCCAGGCAAAAATGCTGGGGAGAAATGTGAGCTAGTAATTTTTGCAGCTGGTTTCTGTGTATAATATTTTCTAATTTCAGTTCACACTCCAGATGTGGTTTATTGTTCTAAAATGCTTTTAAGAGAATTTTAGAGAACCTCCAGCATCCCAAAACAGTGTAGATATATCATCAGCATTCCTGTTAATAATTAGCAGAGCAAATGGCTTCAAAATATCCTATTTTAAAAAAAATCAAGCTGCTTCATTAATAATAGTTGTTTCCTGCAGACAAAAAGCTGTGCTTTTAAAAGCTTTTATAGAGATACAAAGAAGCAGAGAGAGCTTGTAAGATAGTCTGTCTTTCTTATTATTTAAAACTATGACTGCCTTACAGTGCAAAGTATTTTTTACAGACAGCAGGGTGGAAAATATCCATTTTTTTACTGTTAGGAAGAGTGCTCTCCTAACTCCCAAACATTAACCTAGAGGTCAACCAGCAACATCCCTCTGACCTGCCCTTCTGCAAAAGCTGTCAAAAATAGATTTGTTGTTCAGTGTCCCCTCAAAGTGAGACTCCTCCATGGACCAAGGGAGGGGATTACAGAAGAAGGAATCCTCATTGAAGACATTTGGCCGTCAGCCCCTTCATAACATTGATGAGACGTTAGCTTTCCCACCCTTCTCTTTTCTGCGAAGAATCATAAACTCCAAACAAAACTCCCCTATACCTAAAATTTTAATGGACTTTATGTTCTGGCTTTACAGATGGGCAAATAAAGCACTGAGCTGTTAAGAGATCTGCACAGTATCGTGCACAAAGTGCACAGCAGAATCTAGAAATGAAAGCCGGTCCCCTGATTCCCATTCCAGTGCCTTAAATCTATGCTGTAGCTTATTTAGTACTGTATTTTGATTGCAATTTTGTGTCCAAGTCCCTAAACCGGTGCCTTCCTTTCTGCAGCTTGTAAGAAATAGAGAGTAAGCTCAACCAGATCAAATGTCTTCCCTGCCCTTCAAAATACCTGCCTACCCCAAGTGCTAACTTTAGGTAAAGAAGTGGGTGTGCCTTTACAGCATGAAGCTTCTTCATATATGTTCATAAAGGACTCCACACAAGACTTCCCAAGTTACTAGAAATACTTGACACCAAACTTCCCTAGAAATCACAGAATCACAGGATCACATAATGTTTAGGGTTGGAAGGGACCTCTGGAGATCATCTAGTCCAATCTCCCCAGCTGCCTACCCCAAGTGCTAACTTTAGGTAAAGAAGTGGGTGTGCATTTACAGTATGAAGCTTCTTCATATATGTTCATAAAGGAAAGACATCAGCTAATTAGAACTGATTTTGTAAGATCAAATTAATTAATGACAGCAGACTGCACACAAGACTTCCCACGTTACTAGAAATACTTGACACCAAATTTCCCTAGAAATCACAGAATCACAGGATCACATAATGTTTAGGGTTGGAAGGGACCTCTGGAGATCATCTAGTCCAATCTCCCCAGCTCCAGCAGGGACACCCAGAGCATGTGGCACAGGGTGGCATCCAGAGAAGGAGACTCCACAGCCTCTCTGGGCAGCCTGTTCCAGGGCTCTGTCACCCTCACAGGAAAGAAGCTCTTCCTCACATGGAGGTGGAACTTCCTGTGTTTCAGCTTGTAGCCATTACCCCTTGTCCTGTTGCTGGCCACCATGGAGAAGAGTTTGGCCCCATCCTCCCTACATTCGCCCCTCAGGTAGTTGTACATGTTGATCAGATCTCCTCTCGATCTTCTCTTGTCTAGGCTAAACAGGCCCAGCTCGCTTAGTCTTTCCTCATACGATAGATGCTGCAGTCCTTTCATCATCTTTGTCGCTCTGTGCTGGAAATCCTGCATTATTTTATTATTTTTGCAGTTTCATATATATATATATAAACTATATATATAAAAAGCTATATATAAACCTTATAAACCTTTATAAACCTTATAAGGTTTTTAACCAAGGTTTCCATAAAGTGAAACTTTTTTTTTTCTCGTAAGATTGATTCCTGTAAGTCAGTCATCCCAGAACATACACCTTACATTTGTTTTTGGAGAAGTAGTTCACCTCACCAAAAATGAGATTCATAGAACCTAGAGACTCTTCTTTTAGCATTACCTCAGCAGCTGCCAGATAGGAGAACACTGTGCTAGTAAAGAAATTGGCTTATGCCTTAATACATTAGCGTGGGAATGGAGGGGATGGATAGAAGTAAAATTTGCTGTCCTCCTACAAACTTCCCATGTAGACCGTGAGAAGGCACATTGGCTTTATGTTTCAGTTAACTGCCTGTGCAATGCAGGTCTTAGCAATCACTTGTGCCAGAAGCATGCAAGGAAAACAATAAACTTATGCAAAGGCTGACAGAGCAGCTATCTGCGTTGATAGAAAGATATACTAGATGGATCTTTGCAGTTGGGTATGTTTGCTTAGGCTTACTGATACATAGTATCAGTAAGTTAAAATACTTACTAAATAAAGCTAAATTTACTCACGGGCATTCACAGTATGCCAAAATCCTGTAAAACACTTAGATTATTTTCTTCTAAAGAAAATACCTTCTAAAGATTCTGTGAAAAGTGGTATGCTTAACTATCTTAGAGTGTTAACTGCAACAGAGTATATAACAAATGAAAATACCAGAATTCATCACCAAATTTTAGTCCCTTGAGGCATGTCTAGCAGAGGCTAAGATAAGTGTAAAAATAAATGAAAACGTGTTACTAGAAGGAGAAGATATTATGGTGTGCTGCTCTTTGATGGAGTAATGCTTATGAATTTAGTCTCACAGCAGCTTTGCCATCAGGCTCACCCTTCTTGCAAACAAGAGGTTAGATGCTGCAGTAGACACCTACATTCAGCAAGGTTGGGGGACAGGGAGAAAAGAGAAAAATGAAGACATGTAGAAAGTAAAATATGTGCTGTAAATCTATCCACTATGGCCTCACTAGTCACAGTCAGCTTTGGGGAAAAAAAGGCCAGATGACCTTTGTTAAATTTAGTGGTTCTTGTTATTATTTATCTGCACCCAGAGAGGAAACAACATTAAAGCTCATAGCTAATGCTCCTTCTTTTGCTTTCACATGCAGCATCCATGTGCACTTCTATTTATCAGAGACACATTACTTTCCTGGTAGGATAAAGGTAGCATTTTAGTATATTTTGCAGCAAAATCCTGCTTTAAAATATGACTCAATAAAAAAGAAGGCCTGTACTGGAGAATGCCGATACAGATTTTTTTTTCCCAGAACCAAAAACCACTCCCAAAACTGAGCGGTTAGAAACTGAGTTTAAATTAACTTTCTAGTGAAACGAAAAGCAGACTGTATTCACATGACTCAAGGTTAGACTGGAAAGCTGGTATTATTGATGACACAGAGAAAATATTTGTTCGCAATAACTTTTTATCCTGTTAAGAGGAGGTAGAAGACAATATTTTTAATAGTGCTGTGAGGTCATTTACAAATGGTTATTTTTTTTAATCATTGTTGATGACCTTCCTACTCTACAAGAAGAAGGGCATCACAAACAACTGTCTTGTACTTAAAGCCAGAAAGAATTCCATAGTTAATTTAAAAAATAAACTTCTAGTGTTTCAATGTGCCCTTGATCTGTGAGGTTTTGTGGATAATACATGAGAAACCAGGAGATTAGAACAGGGCCAATGTAGACTTGTCTTTAAAAAGAAGAGAAAAGAGAACCCAGGAAATTACAGGCCAGTCAGCTTAATGTCAACTGCTGTAACATTTCTGGAACAAATTATTTTTAAAAAAAAGCACCTTAAAGATAACAATGTGATAAGTATGAGCCAACATGGATTTGTTGAGAACAAATTATGCCAAACAGCCTGGTTTCCCTTTGTAACAGGGTTACAGGCTTTGTGGATACAGGAGAAGCAGCTGATACTGTAAATCTTGATACCATAAAGCCTTTAGTAAGGCTTTAAAACTGTGTCACGTGAGATCTTTGTGAGCAACTAGAGAAATGTGGTCTTGATGAAACTTCCACATGGGGATGCGCTGCTGGCTGCATAGTGTGTGGACAGAGCGGGCTTTGGATAGAAAGATACATGAAGCAGGGCTCTTCTGCAGTACATGTTTCCCCGTGCTTCTGGATCCTTCCAAGTTAATTGGAAAAAATGGATATAGAGACTATGGTAGGCTAGTGATGTGCTGTGCTGTGAAAATGTCAGATACCAGACTGGAGCCTAGAAACAGGAATGTTCTCTACAAAGTACTTGATGTGACCCTTTGCCTATGGGTCACATTGGCATGGCCTGACTGCTGTGTCTAATTTGGGGCCATAACACTTCAAGAGACATATGAAATAGCTGGGCAGAGTCCACAAGAGAATCAAGAAGGAATAGGTGTCATAAATAGGTGTCAGAAAGACATGTTGGGTATGACCTGGGATGAGGAGATGATCTAGATGCCTCTTCGTGTTCTGCAGTTCTTTGACAGATTTGCTCTAGTGATGTGCACCAAAGCAGGCTCTCCGGTTGTGCCAAACTGGGCCTTTATTTTCGCTATAGGAAAAGAAAACTGTCACAGATTGCAAGGCTGTTGTGCTATTCTGTCCAGGTTGAGTATGGCTATTGCACTGTAAGGGCACCTGTACAGTCTTGAAAAGATGAAGTATTTACTTGATGGAGCCAGGGAAGGGCTCCATCTGGCAACATTTTTCTTGATAGATGAAGCACGATGTACCTCTATAGTCCATTCCGATGATAGGATAATAACCCATATTTTTAATGCTTGAAGAGACACTTAGATTCCTGTCCTATGGGATCACTCAGTAGTATTTAAAAGGAACTAAAGTAATTTCAGTTTTATGTTTTATCAACTTGCTTGTTATTAATTGCATGAAGACATGTTAAGAGCTGATTAAAGAAAGAAATTGCTAGTTGGCATAAATCAGTAGCAGTAATAAAAATCAGAGTGCCCTCCACATGATAATATAAAGCATGAGTTATATTTCTAGGTAATAGCGAGTCGCAGCTTGAACCTTGAAAGACTTACGCTGATACAGTTCTAGCATTACTTTGTATGATAGAACAATAAAAATAAATAGATAGTAAAAACTAGATTATAACGCAACCAAAGAAACCAAATCAGTGAATATACTCTTGAGTTGTTTATATAAAATAAGATCTAAATCACCTGCACTAAAATATTTATACCTGGCAATTTTTATGTGTCTCTCAGAATACAAGGCACTAAAAGTGCTAAAATTTTCCTTTGCCCTATAAGTAAATAAAGAGATGAGGTCTGGAATAAATGCAAGTCAAGAAACGATACAGAGAATTTTACCCTCCACACTTCCAGAAAGTTGTTTGATAGAAAAGGCCAAAAAAAATCTTCTGAAAAAAGAACAGAATTCCCTAGGCATATAGAAAAGCACATATCTGTTATATAGGCTGCAGCTGAAAAGTAGAGAATAAAAAGTAACGAGAGAAACCCAAGAGAGAACTTATTTCTTTCTCCTCTGAAGCAACTAATGTTCTTCAGTGACCTATTATACATCCATGCTGCTGAAAGATCTGTAACAGGATTAGGGTATTTCATGCATTCCAGTTTTCCAAGGCAAATAGTAGCTAAAAGGAAAACTACTTTCGAGGGCTTTAGAAGGGCTGCATTAATGCAATGCAAACTAGTCAGACATTGCATCTGTACTCAACTGATGAAAACAAAGTTATTTAGCAAAGTCATTAAAGCATGATTAAGGTTTGATGGGACAATATGATAAATGTGGTAGGTCCACTGTGATCTGAATGCTGCCAGTATTGATTAACACCCTTAGCAGCCCAGTGGGAATCCTAGATAGGATGCATTTCACATATAAGGCATGGGAATCAGAATAAATCCTGGATAACAACTGCTATATCATTCAGATGAGTATTTTATGTTCCTCTAGGACCAGTAAGTGAAACAAGAAATAAAGGAAAGTTGCCAAAGGATTCGTTTGACTCCCCAGTGTATGTGGGGATTTACACGTGCTGAAGATATGAGGCCAGATTCATACCTCGTATAATTTTACCAACTTAGCTGAATTTCCCAAGGGTTAAATTTGGCCAGCAGTATCTGACTGGTCAGCTTAAATCAGACAAGTATTTTGATACATGGGAAAATAATCATTTATATATTGCAAGGGAGTACAGCTAGCAGAGACACCAAAGCAAAGAAAGTAATTACAGGGAGAGTAGAGGTAGAGAAGATTGTTTTGCTGACAGGAAGAATCAAGCTGTTCCAACTATGAGGATCATAATGAAATGATATAAAACCAGGCGTGGGGAAGGGGCAGGAGAGAAGCTGCAGAACAGGATTTACAGAAGCTTATGGAGGAAGAAGGAGAACAGAATAAATTTGTAACTGCTTTGTTAGCAAGTGTGTCACCACTTTTTTAAAGGTGAGGGAAAGCTTGGGCTTTTTGTGTTGAGGCAGAAGCTCAAAGAAGTTTGACGGAGAGAGAGAGAATGGCAAAAGCATGAGGGTGCTTTTAACTTAAACATTTCTGCTGTACTGGTAAGGCAAACAGTGAGATTTGGAAGGAATAGAAAGAGCTGTGTTTTATCAAGTCAGTCAAGCATTTGAAGAAGCATGAGTTAAAAAGAAAGAACAAACATTTGTGATTTGAAGGGACAAAAGGTTAAGGGAAGTGTTGCAGATGAGTCTGAGGTTTTGAGTCTAGGCAGCTAATGATGATGATGAGAAAGTAAAATCTAGAGGTTTGGGGGACTTTGTTTTTTCAAACGTAAACCCTAGGTTCTTTGTTCCAAATTCATAACTCAACATTCAGCTAAAAAAAAGAAGTGTCCATGAAGCATTATGAAGACTATAAACTATACACAGCTCATTAAGGTTTGTGTAAATTGAGAAGATAGAATTATTAAGTAAAAAGTGAAACATGTAGTGCGGTTTCAACAGATGAAATGTTGGTTTGGACTCATATTCTTCCTTTATTAGAAGAGCCTTTAAGTAATTAGCAATATTCTCTTATGTCTCTTTCTACTTAATTGCTTGATAATTTTATTATTATTATTATTTAAAAGATCTATTGCTGGTGTGTTTTAGACTCTGAAAGGTTCCTCCTTCTTTTGGAAGAGGTCTGCAAAGAGGAGTCTAGTAGCCTTGCAATAGGGTATTTCTATTTATTTACCATACCAGAGTCTTACTGTGGGCTTTACTCAAATGCTGTCTGCAGAGCTAAGTGCTTACAGGTGGGTTTTATGGAGAGGGCAAAGCAGGAAGGGCTTGCAGGTGTGACAAGTCAGAGATGGGAAGGCTACAAAGCACTAAAAGACAGGCCCAGGGAGTGTTGTCAAGATGAAAAAAAAAAAATTATTTGAGTGTGTTATCAATAGGTAATGTTAAAGATGTGTCAGTAAGTGTGCTTTGTTTGGAGATGTCTGTGGGCTGGCTCTTTTGTGTGGCCACTTGGAAGTATGCCTCCATAAATATGACTGTTCTTGGCCATACAAGACCATAGGGTGTTTTAGTGGATTGGGTTTGCTAGTTTCCTTTCTCTTGCTTTGTGATATGTTGGCTTAGGATAGATCTTTGAAGTCTAATCGAATGTCTACCATGTGTATCTCTTATCCCCTTTTTGACTTTTTTTTTTCTTTCTGTTTTGTTTTTGTTCTGTTTTCATCTGGCATAATAATATTAACGAGTAAAAGTTAGGCTCTTCTGCCGACTGGATCAATAAGGGAATTGAAAGTGTTTCAAGATAATAAGCTTTGTGATATGTTGGCTTAGGATAGAGCTTTGAAATCTAATTGTATGTCTGCCATGTGTATCTCATCTCTTTTTTGTCCTTTTTTTCTTTCTGTTTTGTTTTTGTTTTGTTTTAATCTGGCATAATAATATTAACCAGTAAAAGTTAGGCTCTCCTGCTGACTGGATCAGTAAGGGGATTGAAAGTGTTTCAAGATAATATGCAAGCTCCAAGAACTGCAGAATCTGCATCAGCTCTGCCTTTCCTGCTTGTTAAGTTTGTTTCCTTCTATTTATGTCCAACAAAGTTTAATGAAACAATAGTGATACTTTTTTTTCCTCTGATTTCTGTACAGGAAAATGACTCTTTCAATTTAGCAGCCTGTTATGTGCACCAAGTAATCAAGCGCAAAGCACTTCTTAATTGCCCCTTTAAAATGTCTATACTCCTGATTCAAGTACAGAAATAATATCTTTTAAAGATAGGTCTTGGTCTGATACTGTGCCATCTCAGAAGGTGTATTAATAACATGAGGAGTAAGCAACATCAAACTTTTCCCAGTTTGGATCATCTTTTTTACATTAATTACAGCTGAGACCTCTGGAATAGGCTACCTTGATGAAATACGTTTCTATTCTTCGAGATTTTTTTCCTTCATCTGTAAGGTTTAGATTTACACCAAGAGATTTTTATCTGATACAGCAGAAATACTTCGATACAAAAAAAGGAAAGCAGTTTTGCTCCTGTGCTTCAATAGGTTCATTTGTTTAATACCTCTATGCAAAATTTCTCTCTTGGAGGTCTATTTTAAAGTCCTTAACCAATGGCTGTGAGTGCCTTGACTCTCAGCATCTAATCACTGTGATGATGCTTTCCATCAGCCATCAGCATAAGGGAAGCTTAGTTCTACCCTTCCTAGAGGAAGATGCATTAGTCTTAGTAGGGGCTGCTGTGGGACCCATTCAGTGGTTATTGGGAGCTGCAAAATCACATCGTCGTTTTTGTCTCAAAGAACTAAGTGTCTGCTGTGCACAAGATGTCCCCACAAACGAAGGAGCACAAGGGATAACGGAGCTTTTGAGGGACCTTGCCAAAGTTTTCACTCACTGCTGGCATGTTGTTTAAGGGTTATTTAACACATCAGGTGCAGCTCCTGCCAAAGCCATCAAATCATCAATTTTCACCAATTCACCATATTGGGTGAATAAGGTACTGCTAGGAACTGAAGAGGACATACATTTCTTTGTTATTTCTTTAAGTGCCTGTCTTGGTTAGCCTGTGTATAAACCCCAGTTAGTGAATACTCACGGATACTCAGAAATACTTTACTAATCAGAGATTAATCGTATTTGTTTAATTCAGCTTATTGCTTTGTTAAATTTAGTGAATTTATTCTTAAATTCTCCCTGCAAAATCTGTGCAATTTACATGTGTGAACTAAGCCCCTGAAAATGCCCTGAGGCTGGTCAGGTTGCTACTGGTCAGAAAATGCCCTGAAGGCAGGTTACTGCTTTTAGGTAATCCAGAAGATGATGAAGGAAAAAGTGCAGACTTACCTTGCTTGCAGAGAAGAGTTGTTTTTGTTTGGCTGTTCCTGATAACATAAAAGCCTGGCTTGCTGAATAATCCATGAGGAGCTAAATATCTGCCATCTGAGGTCACAAAATACTGCTGCAAGCAGCTTGCTATAAAGGGTAGATGGAGCAGGCATAAAGCAGGCCAAGAGCCCTAATCAGATTTCTGAGTAGGTTCTCACTTGGTTGCCAGTGCCACAAAATCCGGTCACCTTCTGATCCTTTTATTAACTGTTTGCAACATACAGAAGTTTTAATTTTCATTTTGCACATAGAGGACTGAGGTCTACTAAGAGTAACGAGATAGGCAAGCGTTGCTCACAACATAATTCTTACTTAGATGTTTAATTCTAGTAGATTTCAATAGGAGTTAAGCAGCTTAATGCCTCTTCGGGTCTGAGCTTAAATGGCTTATTCCATCACCTAGGAGGACTGTGGAAAGGGCAGTCATATTGTTTTAATCTTAGTCCAAGTCTTCTGCTTTTCAGTCTGATCTCTGGAGATGATGTGCTGTTAGATGCAGTACAAACATGAGGTACAGCAGTCACTGCCACAAACGCACTCCAGTTTACAAAGGAGGGGGATTATGGGGGAGAAGGAAGGAAAGAAAGAAAATAGTAAGAAAACAGCAGTATCTCATTCAGATAACCACGACTGCGGTAATTAAAAGAGCAGTTCTTATTTCCTGAAGGTGTGGAGTAAGAGATGATGAGAGAGGATTTTTTGTTGTTGTTTGTTGTCACTCTTATGTTACAAAAATTGAGTTTGGGAAAAGTGTTTTTAGTAATAAGCTGAAGGATAAACGCCATTAAATGTTGTCAGTGGAAAGAATATGGAGTGTGTGGAATTGCTGAAGAAAGGGGGGATGAGCCATACAGTGAGAAATGGGATAGCTAGTGCTGCTGGACAAGTCAAGTAAAAATAAATAAATAAGTCATCAGTGGGTTGGCTGGCTTATAAATGCATTTTAAATACCAACTGCAGTGAATAGCACTGGTACGAGATTCATGAGAACTAGCTCTGTTCTTTGAACTTGCGCTTTAACTTGTTTGCAGAAGCACGATGGCCACTTCACCGTCATCCAGCTGGTTGGCATGCTGCGTGGAATTGCCTCTGGCATGAAGTACCTCTCCGACATGGGATACGTGCACCGCGATCTGGCAGCCCGCAATATCTTGGTCAACAGTAACCTCATGTGTAAGGTCTCCGATTTTGGTTTGTCACGAGTGCTGGAGGATGACCCTGAAGCCGCTTACACAACAAGCGTAAGTTTCTCTTATCTAATTTGAACAGTGTATTGCCCTGTGCCAGCTATTTTTCTGTTATTGCAGTTTCACACTTATCTGTGCTCCAGGAGTGGTAGTTTGAATTGGCTGATTTTGTTCCACTATCAGTGCATGTGGATTGGTACCACTGTCAGTGTTTTATGGGAAGTTCTTCTGATTTTGTTTGGGTGAGTGGTTTATTACATCATCGTTGGTGAAAACTTCTAAGCAAATGAAAAAAAACATTAAGCAATGTTTAAAGCAGCTACAAGTGTGAGACTTTTCTATGCTTGAGTTTCTGTATCATTTCCAGTTTTTCTTTCCTTTTTTCATTTCCAAGTATATGATTTTTAAACCAATGGGAGAAAATCTCAGTGATTACATTGTGGAAGGCCTTTTTTTTAGTTATTATTATTTTTTCCTCTCTCACTGAAAACAGCGAGTTTTTCTTTCCTTTTTTCATTTCCAAATATATGATTTTTAAACCAGTGGGAGAAAATCTCAGTGATCACATTGTGAAAGGCTTTTTTTTTTTAGTTATTATTATTTTTTTTCCTCTCTCACTGAAAACAGCATGTGTCTGTGTTTTTTGTTTGTTTTGTTTGGTTTTTTAACTGGCTAATGCAACCTTAACTTCAAGTTTTAAGTCTCATCCCATTAATTCTTAAAATTCGTTATGCTGTGCCAGTAGACTGTTGTTATGAGAATGAGAGGCTTTTTTCTTTTTTTTATATATTTTTTTAGTTTTCCCCCTCTGAAGTGAAAAATTCCTGAACATGGAGGAGCTTGTTCAAATTTGACCTAGAAGAAATAAATAAACTGTATCTGCAGCATGATGGAAAATACGAAACTCAATATGTTGGTGTGCGCAAAAAACAAAAGCACTTCTTCATTAGAGCAAAATGTTCAATTACTTTTCTTTTTCAATTACCTCTTTATTACTGTAATGCTAAGAATCCAAGCTAAATATAATCTGATTTCAAGTAATGTTAATCTCTATCACTAACAGAAACTAAAATGACTTCAGAGCCAGGGCATGTTCTCATTAATATTCTCCCAAAATGCACAGGATTTGTATGCCCTCATGAGAGGGCCCAGTTCAGAATGCTAATAGAGATAATAAATTAGCATTAAATAATTTATTTCAACCTATTTCTCCAAAAATACTTTCTCCTTAAAAGGTAATTTATGGTCAAAATGGGCAACTCATCTAATTTAACTGCACTGTAATAAGTACTTGCTTGTTCTGTTGACTTCAATATAACTACTGAAATCAGGTTACTCATTTTATTTTGTCTAAAACCTGAAATGGGTATTTTCAGAGAAATGTATCATGAATTTTCACCACTTTTTAGAACAAGAATGTTATGTAGAATTCAAGCGAACTAAAACAGACAGGTTTCTTTCTGTTTTAATGTTCAGACCAGCTCTCCTTCCCCCAGGAAAGAAACTTAATAGCTTCTTCATCTACAGAGGAGACTTGTCTAGTTCTCAAAACCTCTTTTGCTTCACACTGATGTGTGAGGATTGGAGGAAAAACCAACATTACGCTAGCTTAACAGTTTATTGCATGTTGGCTAAGCCTTGCTAATCATCCATGTGAGCTTGTTTAACTGGCAGCACATGCCCACAGCAAAAAGCAAACTAAATGCCATTACTCAACATTGATTGTGCAGTGCTCGGCTGGTGGAAGACACTGGAAACTGCAAAGCAGTTTTGCCCAATTAAATTCAGGAAAAACACCAAATGATATTTGAGGTTCTCGGCAATTATCTATCCTGTAAGTTTTTATTGGATACTGAACAATTAGTTTCTCCCAGTAGCTAGTGCCTCCCTTTTTTGTTGAGCTGCTTTTCATGAGGAAATTCTACTCCTTTAAGGCAGAAACATTTCATGGAATTATATCTGTGTCAACAGGACAAGTTTTTGATGAAGCACTTGCTATTTTTGTATTGGTTCACCTGGCTGGTTAATGTGAGAGTCTGCAAGCCCAGGCAGCTGTTGTAGGAAGGTCACCTCAAAGCCAGTGTCCTCCATTCTCCAAGGCTGCAACCACAGGCCGAAGCAGAAAATCCCCCCAAAAATCTGCTTTGTCTCCTCTGGTCCTTGAGACTTTGGTTTTCCTGATCCCTGAGTGCTCCAGACCCTGTTCTGCATTGTGCTCACTCTGCATGATCTGGCAAAAAACAGGTTTTCCCTGGGTTGCTCTTCCTTACCATATCCTCTACCCTGTGAGTCTTGTTGCTCATGAACAGGTTAAATATGTTTCTCCCTTTAGGGACCTGATTAGCCCAGTCACTTTTAAAAAAGGTGGCAGAGTACAGTGATAAGGAGGAAAAAAGGAGGAAGGGTGTAAATGTCTGTCATAGTGGCTATGGAGAACTCTGAAGGAGTTCATTCTTCAAGCAGGCTTTCACATTAATGAAAGAGAATAAAACCCCACACGGGAAAGGGGACATGTCATCCCTTTCCTGCTTTCACTGTCCGTAACACCACAGGCATTTCTTCCAACCATTCTTTCTTTCTGTGGTAAGTAAAAAGGTAAAAGAAGTCACCGATCAGCACCTTACTGGTCAGGAAATGAATAACTTTGTGATTCCATTCAGATGTCAGGAGGAAACCAATCTCTCCCGAACATATAGGAATTTATCAGTGATTTGATGCCTGGCAAAACTTGACAAGCCTAAACTCTACCTGTGTGGTTATTGAAGAGAATTATGAGCTCAGTGTTTTGCCTATTACAAGTAATAAATATTCTTCCGTAGGCAGGAAACTGTTCACTAGCAGAACCTGCTGGTGCTTTCACCTAATTCATGACATTCGCAGAAAGGAAGTACTCCAGGATTTCTTCTTGCGGAGACATGCAGCATGTTTACTGTTTAACTAATAACTCAAAATAGTGCAAGAATGCTCCATTACCTGATATTCTGGGAGAATTTGTGAACACTTTCCAGCATCAGGCCGCATGTTGTTACTAGACCTTTTACAGAGTATATATATTCAGTTTAATTTCATACTGTGTTTTTGCCTCATGAAGTGTAAGCCATCAATGCCTTTACTAAAATGCTGTGCTCTTAGAATTCAAGTTTACCCCTGCAGAGATTTTTTTGGTAACCACTAAGTTACCTAAGACTAGAAGAAATCTGTGTAGTTGATCAGCATATTGCATAGTATGCTTCTTAGGCTTATGTTTACTTAATCTATCTATCTATCTCCCGATACACTACTCTGCCAGTCTTCAGAGGAAATCTTGATTTGTTTTTTTGTTTTGTTTTTTGTTGTTGTTGTTGTTGTTGTATTCCTAGTGCTAGAAATGGATAGGTACAATTGGATATTTCCTTTGGCCAAAAACATCTACAAAAGAAAAAATAACCAATTGAAAGCTGAAGAATTGGGTTTTCTTTCATCATATCTGTTGTGTGGGCCTCAATAGTAAGTATATCTATTTACAGAGATGTAAAAATAGTGAAATGAAGCAAAAAGTAAATGAAATATTGTAAAACTTGTGCCCTTTAACAAAACAAGTTGTATCCTCCCCAAAATAACCCAAGAAGTCGTTTTACCTTTTGAGCTTCCATGTCTCTGCAGGCACAGCCTTAAGTCATAGGGAGTCTTTTGTCATCTTTTGCCTTGTCCTCCTGTTGTCACCCAGTATGTGCACTTTCATCTTGACCCGCTGGCCTAGGGCAGGTGTCTTGTTCTGACTATTGGAACATCTTTTCACAGACAGGGCATTAAAAAAATGCAGTCTGAAGAAAAAACAAAGGGAGGTTTTGGAAGGAGATCACCTAGAAAATTATTACGATCCAGGTTTACGCTGAAACACTAGTTAGGAAAAGAATCAACTAACAGTGATGAAACACTTGAATGCCCCACATACCGTGACTTAAAGTCAGTATGTTTCCCAAGAACTTGGGGCTGTGACATTACTGATCAAAGTAATAATATAATTTCAGAGTAGGTGGAGGAATTAAGACCTAACAACAGCCAACTTACAATCTTTTGTGTTTCAGATTGATCAGGAAAGATGAGGCAACTTCTGAGATAACTGATTAGTGTGTTTCTTTCCATGGAGACAAAATTTTCATTTTTACTAGTGGTTTCCAAGGTAACTGTAGCTCATAAAAAGACATTTCAAGTATATAAACAACCATTCCTGTCAGTACAGAGAACATCTAGGCTCCTGTATCCCTGGTTTCAGATAGACTATGTTATATGACGTGGATTCATTTTCTCTAAAATACAGTCAGGATTCAGCTACTTTTACAACAGAACTATGAGCTTTCAGGAAAACCTTGTATGTGTAGCAAAATGTGTTCGAACATGTAAATTGAACAGGATATGTGGCCTTACTGCAGAAAGGACTAAACTGGTATTTCTGTTAATGGCGATACCTTAATATACTGCTTTAAAACTTATTTTAGTGAGATAAAAAGCTGCTGCAGACTGAAATATGTGTTACATAAAGAAATACATTCCAGTTTGTTCTTTCTTACCCGCTTTATTTCTCAATTCAACCTAAATATAGTTAAGTCTTTTTCCATAATACTACCTAAAGAATTGAATTATTGCCTTGACTTTACTGGATCACCTGATGCACTTCCTAGGTCTTATCCTACTCGGAACAGTTAGATAAAATACCCTGTCCGGGCAGATTTCAAGTTTATTAGTTTCATGAGAGGAGCAAAACAGATAATCTATATAAATACCAGCAAATAGCAAAACGTCTTGGGGATCAGGATTCAGGCTTAGCTCAGTATTTTCATGTCATTAGTTTTAAAACTTCTATATGTCAAGACTGTTTTCTTGTTTTAGCACATGATTTCTGGAGATGGGAAGAAAAAAGCCTGATTTGCTAAAAAGTGAATTAAGGCACAAATGATTTCTCTAGTTATTTTGGGATGTCAACTCATAGTTTCTAGAGTCCTTGAGTGCTAAGCAATTTGCCTCGACATTTTCTTTAAGAATCAGCTTAATCAGAGACAATGGAGTAAATTGGCTATTGGCAGGTGTTTAGGAAAACAATAAAAAAGAAGCTGTATACCGGAAAAGGTCCATATTAACCCAATTTCTTGAACACTAATTGTCACCATAAGGTTGAGCACAGTTATTGCCAACTAGTTAATTACATATACACCATAGAACTAATGCATTTTGACATGGCCAAAGTGAGAGAAATGCACGGATAGCAGGGTGCACATCATCTCTTGCGCTCTGAAAATAGGCAGGTGTTGTGGACTCCCACCAAGCACTTCTCTGGATAGCTTTTTGAATTTGATTTCACTAATGACAGCTGCAAAAATAAGTGGCACTTTCTTTTTTTTCCTCTTCTTACTGGGCCCTTGGACTAATGACAGCTGCAAAAATAAGTGGCGCTTTCTTTTTTTTCTCTTCTTACTGGGAAGAGAAAACTTCCTTGAAAGAAGAAGGAATTGTCCCTCGGGTTGAGCTTTGCCACTGTATCTATGAAGCTGGATCTGGCTATGGTTACCTTTCCCCCTGAATATTCAGTTGGCTCCTGAAGTAAAACCCTAATGAAACTGCAGGACCATTTGTGAACTTCACCTTTCTCCATCTTTACGAAACAGCCTTGCTTTCTTCCCGCAGTTTGTCTTCACTAGCATCTAAAAGGGGGTGGTGGGTATTCCCTTAACTGATAGTCCAAGTCATCCTTGCAGCTCGTGGTGTGGTTCTATGGTCTGGCATCTCCAAACGGAAAATGAGCCTTCAAACCTTAATGCCAATAGTAAAACAGACCCTCCTCTCTCTGCAGTACCTTCCTCATCACATCCCCGTTCAGCCTGAAAATCCCCTTTGTTTTTCCCTCCTGTTGGCTCTAGAGCCAAGCAGCAGTTGCAGGATATATGTGGAGTGCAATAAGTCGGTGTTTTATAGGGTGACAATTTAGTGGGATGTGAGTATTGTGGCCCAAACTGGAGATGCAGAGCTCAGCAGGAGCTTGAGGTCTTGCCTTTTTGAGGCAAAATGATATCATCACCTTATCGGACTACTGTGCCCTTGTGGAAGGTCACAACTCTCACGTAATTTTGGGATCCAGCAGCCATATCTCTGCATAGACCACGTGTCCCCCCTCGCAGTTGAGTGTCAGCCTGCTGAGTGCTGTGGGTTGCTTTTAACAACAGTAAAGCAGTAGGAATGACTCCAGTGTGACCCTGGTGCTAATGCATAATGCTAATGCATTATTTTCCAGGAGCTCGTTTCTCAGAGCATGAGTCAGGAGTGTGCTAATGTGTTCAGTCTGTGCTGGGGCATGGGAGATGTAGTGACTAGTTTTGAAAAGTGTCATGGGATGAGAATCAAGTGGTGCTGAGATGAATCTCATTCCCATGAGTTGCCCGCTTGCATCAGCGTAGCGGATCTGCTCCCTGCTCTGGGTGGAAGCACAGGGACCAAGGCACTACCTTCACCCACACTGTCCTCCATGTGTTGGCCCAGACAGCAATGAAATGTGCTCTGGTTATGGTTGAGAATACATGGCTAAAGAGTAGAGGAACAGCCTCTGGAATCGGTGTCTTGCAGAAAAGTCGGGCTGTCTTTTGGGCTCTAAAGGTAGTTGTGGCTGCCTTTAATGAGTAACTACTAATAGAAATTAGTAGAATTTCTGTCTATTAGAGAAAGTACCAAGCATACTCATTCAGCGATGTGGTATTGGCCCCTTTTTGATTTGTTCTTATCTTCAGGGATGAGTAAATATGTGATTTTTTTTTTCAAAATATAAATGTTAAATATTTTCATCTATCTGCTCTTTTAAAAATTATGGTTCAGCTTTTATCCGTCTGTCCTCCCAAGGTTGCTTAAGTGATTTCCTGGTTTGTTTGCCCCTCCTGAAACAAAAATGGCTACAAAATATAACTCAGACTAGAACAAAATCAGACCCTTTGGAGAAAGATCCAAGGATAAGAAACTAAGCCATGAATATAAAATTCCATTCCCTTTCCACGCATTTTGTCTGATTTTATTCCTTCTGAGTATTCTCTTCACTGTAACAGTTGTCATTTAAGTTCTGAGAATGTAGGGAGAAAAAAAAAACACATTTAAATTTGCATGTAAACGTGCAGAAAATCAGAAGGAGCTTAATTCAGAGAGATTTCTAGATATAATGATTGAATTTAATTGAAAAACTTATTATATTAACACTAACATCCCTGCTCCTTTTTTCCTCATGCCACGTAGGGACTCAAATATATTTTTGGTAGGGAAACATAGTTGGAAATTGCATATTTCACTCTTATTCATGCTCAAAATAACTGTGTTCATAAACTCCACACAAGCATGTCCTAACATCTTGACAGTAAAAAGAGACTTTTTGCATTTTATTATCAATGTGAATTTCAAAGCATTATCCCATCTCTTGTCATAATGTAAAGTTAATTTCCAATAATAAGAAGAAAATGTGCTAGAGGTGGCTGCTTCTTGGAGATTTGAAAGCTCTGCCGTTTCATTAGTCTGGATTTCAACTTCTTGACACCTCCTGATTTTATATTAGCAAATTGGATAAGAAAATTCTACATGTATGTGCCTTACTGTTTTTCGAATTGGATTTCTAATAATCTGTTAGTGTGTTTATGAGAACAGAACTGCGCATTTCCAAATGAATGCAAGTGAGATGGAAGTATGCCTTTGTGGTAGGATTGAAAATGATCCACTTACAGTCCTAAAGTGCCAGCGCTCTTAAGGCGTAGTGACATATAGAAGATAAATGATGAATCTGCTTATGCTGTTAGTGATTGCATTTTTTTTTCTTGATAAAATATTATGTGGGACTAATTCTGTTGCAGTGATTTTCCATCATCTCCAATGCATAGATTTCTGAAATTTAGATACCAACGTGGTAAGAAATTATCTATTTGTGGCTTTTTTGTATAGTGCATTGGACTTTTCTTTTCTTTTCTTTTTGAATTCAACTCATGATGGCAGCTCTGGCAAGAAAAGGCATAGTGGTTGGGGTTGCAAAAGGTATTCCAACAATCAGAAAAGATCTGGATAGCTCTGACTTAATCCCATTCAAAGCAGTGAAGCAGTCTCTGGCCCAGAGGATTAACTGAACCTCGTACCTGCTGCCTGGGTCTTCAAGAGTTACCTAGAGAACCCACGTCCATGAGCCTTATGTGTAGCCTAACAATCTGGCTGACACAATCACTGGCAACACACTGTGTTGAATCATGAATGGCCCATGTCTGGAATGTGCACCTGCCATATTTTCTAAACTAGAAAAAGTAAGGAAGGATGGATTCAACTAAGCTAAATGATGGGGAATTCAAAACTTTTAAGGATGGGAAATAGTTTTATCATACCATGTGTAATTAAACTATGGATACTACAACACTGAGTGCTTGGCACATTTACACCCAGATTTAAACAAGACTTAAAATGGATTGAATGTTTGTAAGAAGAAATAAAATCCAGTTACTACCATCAATAATAATTTTAAAGAGATATGAAGCCTCATATTTCAGGCTAAGACTATTAGAGAGAACAGGAAGAAAGCAAATACAAAAGGGGGAAGTAGAAGAGTGCAGATTATTTTCAGGCTTTTATACCTTCCCCTAAACCAGCTGATAGTGTCCACTGTCACTGCCTTTTAGATTAGATCACCTCGGGGCTGACTCACCACAGTCGTTTCTGTACTTCAAACAGCAAGAGTAATTAACCACTGGAACAAGCTATCTGTGGGCACGCAGGAATCTTTTGTCTTTAAAAGTCCTTGAATCAAGGTAGTGTGCCTTTTTAAAAAATAAGTCATAACCCTTGCAGAAGGGACTGTGCAGAAGTTGCACAGTAAAACTCTATGCCTTGTGCTATATTGATGCAAAATAAATCCTTTCGATCTGAAGATTTTTTTATTAAGGTTTTACTTTAAAGCAACTATTTTAATTCTATTTAATCTTTAATTCTTCCAAGAGCATTCACTGATGAAAGTGATGATAAAATGTGACTGTGGGAATTGCAATTCAAATGGAAGCATGGTTGTATGGTGAGGTACAATCCAAGAGAAAGACTCTGGGAATAGTTTTAAGAAATGGATATAGAGTGGTAAAAACAGGAAAACAGGATAAGCATATACATCTGTGGAATTTACCAGCATCTTATGTGGTGCTGTGGTGTTAATGAGGCTTAATACAGTTGGGCAAAATTAGCGAATTAGCAAATTAACAAAAATTAGCGAAGCTAACTTTTCTAGGTGAAATGACTGGGGCAAACACTTCTTTGCTGATACCAGTTCAGAAGAAAAAGAAACTGGGCAGATCTTCATGATCTCCTTGGACCACAGCCAGTGCACTGGGAGGTCATGAAATGGAACTGAGGACAGAACTAAACTATCCAACACTCATGGGAGTTTTCACATAGTTTGGCTGTAACCAAAAGCTGGCAATAATAGAAGTAAATGAAAAGCATCATACCAAGAGCTTTTTCTAAGCCAACATGGAATATTGTAAAGATTAAATGAGATAGTTACTTCAACTGTATTTTAAATGCTAGGATTAAATGATATTTTGAATGTAATTTAATGTTAGGATGCTGATTTTGAAATGGATTTGAACTGAAATAAATGAGGTTTTGTTACACTACAGTGTGGTGATATGATTAATCCTTTCAAAAAAAAAATGTGATCTCTACTTTATCTTCAAAGGCAATTTTTTTTCCTACTCTCATATTTTTCCACAGTACTGAATTTTTGGCTTTGCTTTGTAGATGTCGCGCCCTGTTAGGGGAATAATAACTGACTTTATTTTTTAATTCAGATATAGAGCAGCTCTAAATAAAAATTGTGTCATCAAAAGCTAGGTTAGGTTTCATAGAGCACAGTGTATTTATTTCATTTTTTGGTTTTAGGTTCAAGATAGATTTGTAGGAAATAATTTATATACCTTACTGCAGGCCCTATGGCTGTCTATGTTTAAAAATATACCTTGTGGGTTGCAATTTATTCACCTAAGCTCCATTTGCAAGAGGTACTGATATGTTTAATGGGTTTGAAACCAAACAGTTTCTCAGAGGGTATGTGACTAGCTGGAGGCATGAAGCCCCTACATGATATGCTACCTGTACAAATGAAGAATTTTGTGAACAGACCCATTGTGGTGTTAACCCTCCCGTGGCAGAGTTGGTTCTGTGCACAGCTTAGTTGGTCTTGGTAGGGAACACAGAAGAAGTATAAAGAGAGATATACTCTCTTTATAAATATAAAGAGAGATTACATTTTAGAAAGAAAGCAAGGAGAATCTAGCAAGCTCTGAAGTTGCAAGCCTTTGTTAAATTGCAGTTCATGAACATACAGTTATCTTCAGGTTATTTAATAGTCTGCTGATTGTCATTTATCTCTGTAAATAGTTGTCATTGTGTCTGCATAAATCTGCAGGTTCCTTTTTTTTTTTTTTTCCCCTCCAGACAACTTATACTTGAATTGTGTAAATGTAATAAATATCCTTCTATTTTCAGAAATATAACTCACGTTGCTTCTGGTGACCTGATGGTCTCGTTAGTCCTTTGGAAAGCAGAGACAGGGTTTGTTTCTCTGTAGCACTTAAATTATACCTACCATTGCATAAGGAGAAAATGATTAATATGTTTTACTTCCACTGTAGCTTGAATGAAGTACTTATTCATAGTGATTATTCATCAAGTGTGTCAAAGCACGGTTTTAACGTCATTGAAGTTAGTGTTGTATAATTAACTGGTAGAGCATCTAGAAATTTATTTTGAAAAAGTAATCATTCCATACTTGTAATTATAACTAGTCAAATAGGAAGGAAAATTGTACCTACGCTCCTGTTTTATCAAAGGTTTATCTCGGTGTTATCTCGTGATCATGACTATTGAGAAGCTTCTGCAGAAGATGCAATACTTGTATCGAGCCTACACAGATAGGCATTGCTGTTTGGCTGAAAATTATCTATGTGAGGATAAAGATTAAAAAGTCAGTGCACTTGAATATCATTTAGGAAGTAATAGTTAAATGAATCTCTAAAAGATACAGTTAATGTTTTCAAAAGCCCTGAGAAGTGGAAAAGGCTCCTTTCAGAGGGACCTGAGAGCTTTAGGAGACTCTCCTGTTTTGCACTAATCTCCTCCAAACTCGTTTTTTGGAAGCTGCTCCTTCAGTAAAGACTCCATGCAAGTACTTGTACGATAAGCATTTGCAGTATTTTACTGTTAATTCCTCATACTGTTGACAGATTTTTTTTTAATATAAAAATATTAATCTATTTTAAAATACATCTGTTTTTAGCATGCATGTGAAGCTTGACTGCTTGCATTTGTAATTGTTGAACTTTAATTTATTAATCAGAATTGCCATTTTCATGTAATAATTACTGAAGTT
>NW_010580896.1:292908-312487 GCF_000705375.1 Tinamus guttatus | reverse complement strand
ACTATAATATCCACCCTTAGGATTAAAAATGTAGTGCTGTCATAAAACCAAGGTTCTTGCCTTATTGCTAATTATGTGAATGAAAATAATCATAGATGCCAGTTTTGTGAGGTTATTGCTACTAATGTTTCACATAGGCATAATTTCATTGTGTACTAAGTTTGCTTAATATTTTAATATTCAAAGTATTGACCAAGATGTAGAGTATCCATGTTAAATGTATTATACCAAAACTTAGCTGGAAGTGCAGCTCGTGAGCTTAAAGTCAGTTCCTTATGGTCAGAGCTGTTGTTTTATACTCTGTGAGATAAGAGCTGACACTAATGACTTTAAGGTAATAACATTCTGATATGTAGAACAAGCAGAACAACATGATGAAATCTTTAAAAAGAATGTCATTTAGTCACATGCCTTTTTTTTTTTTTCTTCCTTCCTTCTCTCCTCTCTCACTTGAAATTTTAAAGGTGGGTTAAGAAGCAGAATTTGTTCACTCTGTTCCCTAAAGGTCAGAATAGGTGAGTGAATAAATACCATTCAGCTCCGGTGATCCAAGCAGTTCATCTCCAACCTAATATAATATTGTAATTTAGCTGTTGTTATGTGTAAGAGAGTAAGATCTGGATGATTTTTGATATTCATCTGTTGAAACATTCCCCATGTGAATTTATGATCCCCATTAAATACTGTTGTAAAAAGCAACTTCTCTGCAGAGAGCAATATAAAACTTCTGGGCTGCAACTGTGAAGCAGTTGACTTCACCAGAGTCTTGTAATGCTTCATAATTAAATATTGACATATTCCACGGCAGGATGAAATCCCTTTGCATTATGTCCTTGAGTATAGTCAAAGGAACTTTTGAATCCAGTCCCATATAACAATAATTTAAAAGATGTCATGAGAATTGATTAGTTAAAAGTAGTTAGTCATTAGGACACAGTTAAATGCATATTCAAAGTTCATAGGAACGGAATCTTGAGAGAAGGCTCTGACTGTTTCTTCAGATACTATAGGAGTTTATTTCTGTCACAATTCTATATATTTTTTATGCTTTCGCTGTGTTTTGCACTCAACATGCTATCTGAGTGGGAGAGCAAATAATCATGACACCAGAAGAGACTAAAAACACTAGGCAATATGCTAGACTGTGCTGCAGTCTTAAAATTCTTCATAGAATTGAGAGTTCCTGTGTAATAAATATCCCAGATATTTAGAGGCATCTGTTTTTTTCCTGATTTTAGTCTGTTTCCTTGAGGAATTATCCCACACCATATTTGTGTCTTGATGGCTACTCCTGAGCTTCCTGATATCCCCTGATTATCAATTTTTATAAAATTAGAGAGACACATTAAAATTTCAAAGACACTATTTATGTTCTAATTTCATGAAAATAAATAGTAGCATAGAAAAGAGAAAGCACTTTTAATTTAGCAAGGACTTAACCTTCATTGAAAAAAAAATCAACCTTGAAGATAGTAATCTGGAGAACACTAAGGTTCCTTTAGTTATTTTTTTTTACATGAGGACGAGTGATAAATAAGCAAAGGAGGCAATCAAGAGGCAAAATATATAAACAAAAACATCTTGCAGGAATGTAAAGGAGCGATGAAGGCCTGACCTGACACTTCTGGAAGTAAGGAGAGTTAGTATTATTTTTGGTTTTACTTTTGTTATAAATAAATGCTTGCTCAAGGCAGGCACAAAGAAAGGAAGTAGCAGGGAGGTTTCTGGAAAACACATCCTTATTATGGAGATGTTGAAGTGCAGTCCATACAATTTTTATAAAAATGAATGAGGAGACTCTGCTTGGATGGGGAACAGTTTAAGGAAAATTGAGGGGTAGCCATGTTCTGAGCTGTGGTCTTTTGGAATATGAGTAAATAGGTTATTTTTGTCAAAGAGAATCAGTTGTATGTTCATGTTCCTCTAGCACCTAATTTATTATTGCCTCAAAATGTTTAACATATGCTTACAAAAGAGGTGAAAAAAAGCAATACTAGTCTTTCATAGCTGATGAGAAAAACTAAAAGTTTGTGGGTTTTTAGCACTTACTCTGTAAAATTACAAGATTCTAGACTGACACTTGATAGAAGTCATAGGCTTTTCATTTTCAAGCATGTACCCTTCAAAAAACTCCAGGTAATTTCCCAGTCAAAGATGGTATCAAGTTATTGCCTGGCTGAGTACTACAACTGTTTGCTTCTGTGGCTAATATTGCACAGGGTAGTTCTCTGGTTCTCATCGTGCTGAAGCCACCGTTTCGGTATTAACTTCAGCTGGAACAAGTAAGCCCAAAACATGTGTGTGTGTCACATGCTTCTAAATCTGCTTGTGCAGAAAATTCTATTTCTAAAATTGCTAATTCAAACAGTGCAATACTCTATAGTCTCCTCTACATGATATCAAAGTTACTGTAAGTGGGTTTCTGTAATTACAGAAGGAGGTTTCTGTGCCCGGAGATGTGCATGTGCTGAATTTCATTCATTTTTGTATTACTGTAACAGGAAATGTTACCTTAGTAGGAAAGAAGACTGACCCAGTTATTAGTCTAAATCAATCCACACTGACAACCAGAATATACAGTGCCCATGTAGGAACTGCAACTCAGGCTGAATCAGAAGGATAACTATAGAAAGATAAATTATTAACAGTTGCTTGTTGCTTATGACTTGATTTGTCTACAGAAATGAAATATTATTTCAATCACCCAAAAGCCCTAGAGAGTCTTGCTTAAACGTTTTCTATATTTATCAGATTTCCCATACTTTGAAATGGTAAACTTACCCTTTTAGTCTCATTGTTTGGCAGATTTTTAAGACAGCAACAACTAGCTCTGCTTTGAATTCTTTTCAGTGCCTGCTGGGGGTAGGGGTGATTCACAGCTTATTATCACAGAGCTTTCCTTTAACCAGAATGCTCCTGGAATATTGCAGCACAGCAGCTGTCTGTCTTAAAGGTGTGTTAGACCTGGGTTTGCATGAGTCTGATAAATCTGGGTCAGAAATGATAGTCTTTGCTCAGTACTTATTCAGGCAAAATTCCCACTGGTTTCAATAGGAGTTTTGCCTGACTAAGCACTGTGGGATTTTGCCCTTGGTATCTAAAATATTTGATCTGTTCTTTGCACTTTGGGAGTATTCTGGAAACAAATTACAAGTGCTGTCCTTGACTGCCCCTCTGTGGCTGTATCAACTTGGATTTAAAATGTGATAAAACTTTCCATCTGTCTTCTGATATTATGTATATTTTAATTCTGAGTTTTTTTAAATGAAAAAGATCCTTTTAAAATATTTACAGTAATGAGAAATCTATGAGCAGTGTTTCTTTATATTCCTGCATTTTTATATGTGTATATATATTCTGGATTGCTTGCTCCCTTTCTTTCTGCTCTAGAGCTTCAGCATTTTGTTTTCAGTTATGCTAGTATGGAAAACAAAACCTTTTCTATTGAAAAAAAAAAACCCTTTTCATTTTCTTTTTTTCTTATAGGATATTTGACAGGTTCTGGTCACTGCCTATTATATACGGGTCTTTTGGTTCACAGTTTAATGCTCACTGAGTGAATTTCTGAAGGTTAGAACCAACAACGAAAAAAAAAAAGTTAAGTTATAGTTGGGATGATTGGTTGAGTAATGAATGAACTTCAGCGCTTTCGTGAAACAACATTTTCTTCCATGGAAGTCATTAGATGCACATTTCTTCATGAGATCAATGTTTGGAGAAAAATAAGAAAAGGACATGAACAACAAAAAAATAAAGACATGAAATCATGTGAAGGAAGTAAGTCTGTTATTAATATGGGCATGCCTACTGCCTTGATTTTCTTTTCTTTTTTTTTTTCTCGTAAACTGAGCTTGAGAGTACTTTGAGGATAGATTTCTTATCTTCTCCTGCAAAATGATACATCAATGACTGCACCTATGTTGTTACTCTAATTTCTTACTGCCTATGGCTTTCCCCTGTCAGTGCATTACACAATTCCTTTTTCCATTTTCCCTTTCAAGCTATCGTGTTTTATATCAGACCCTCTGACCGGAACTATCACATTTTTTCGTGAGATGATCTGCCTTTTGTTTAAATTCCCATTTGAGCATACATATTGAGATTGTAATGTGAACCTGTTTGATAAAAAGGCACTGTCCCTACTCTCTACTTAAAAACACACACACAGAGAAAAAGCCACTGCAGGGCAAATCTCAGAATGAATGTGTTGCTCATGTCTTTAGAGCCTTTCTTATTCTTACTGTGGCTAAATAGCTCCCAAATCTGTGGTGGTTCTACTGAAATAAATGGTTGTAGTCAGGGATAAGCTGTGATTCAACAGGAGCAATTAGCTTGAGCATATAGGCTTTTTCTCTCACTGTAGCACTCTGCCAATATAGAAGTCTATTTGGTAAACAGTGAGATGTACTCAGAGAAAAACATACCAGATCCCTTTTCCTGAGCAGTAAGTAGTTCAGTACCAGTGCTGAGGAAGCTTGGTAACAGGATTGCAACCGTTGAGAAATATATACATGTTTCTGTATGTAAATTCATCTGCAATCAGACATGCAGTGAACTCTAGGAAAACTTTATTTTAGCCTCCATGCCTAAGCACTTAGTTCAGCATCTTTAGCAGTGTTAAGGTTATGCTTAAGATATTTTAAAATTCAGAGAGGCCTTTCAGTATAGATATACTCAAAAATTACAGAAGTGGTACTATTGATTAAAGCCTTAGGCAGATCATCTTGGTTCATATGTCTTTTCTCCTAGAGAAATAAGGAATGCATCAGTTGGCTGCACATTTGTGCCGCTGACTAAACCCTGTAGCTGTTCCTTCATTTGGCCTGTTAAGCTTCTAAAATACTTAATGCACACTAGGTTGTTTATGTAATTTTTCAGCAAATTATTAATTACGTTGTTACTAACTTAGTAAGTTTTATCTGACCTTTAGGAACCCTCTGCAGCCTTTAACAAACTAGAGTGCAATTGATACGGTTAATACAATTGTTAAAATACAGCTTTAAGTAGTTGCTCTTGTCTTTGCTTCTTTGCCTGTCCCTAGGCTGGGTCCAATTCTTGACATAACATTCTTGGGCATAAATGTCTGACTAATCTTTTCCTTAGAAGTTTAGTAGTTCTTTGCAAGAAATCAAATAATTCAACTGCATGTTGAAAGCAAGCAGTTTTATGTGCTAGGACGATAGGTTGCCCAGGATACTTATTTTTCAAATGTGCAGATGTTGATGATGAATGGAAACACGTTCCCAAGAGTTTAGAGAGCCAGTGTGTATCTGTCTTGATTAACAATTACTTCAGTCTTGCTACTCTAAATGAAAAGAATATACTGTCTACTGTTCTGCATTTTACTAAGGAGTTATTAAGTTGTTTTCAAACATATGCAGCTGTAAAATGAGGGTGAAGTCAACATGCAATCCTTCAAAGCATCTAGGCATATCGAGGAAGCCTGTTATAGCGTTTCTTGTGATGAACACCACATGACTACCTATTTAATTCTAGCCTTTCTTAATTTTTGAGCACTTGAATACACAGTCTTAGTAAAGCTTGTTTTATTGAGTTTGCAGTGTATTAAGTAATACAAAATAATAATGCTTTGGAAAGCTATTTTGGAGAAGAAGAATGGAGGCAGGACTGCAGGAGCTTCTCTCAGCCTTAGGATCGAGTAGCTGCTTAGTAGCCTTGTCAAAATGGGACTTCATTCCTTGGGCTCATCTTGAAAGCTCTTGGTCGTCTCCTGCAGCTCCCACTAGAGTAAGCAAACGTTATTTCTGCTGATGCTTTTTAGTAATGTCCTATCAGTGAGGCAAATCCCATGGACTAGGTATCCTGCTTCTCAACAAAAGCTGTGCACTACGTTACTTTGTATTGTGGACGTGCTGATGCAAGGTATTCCCAGTGAAAACAAGAAGGCACGCTTACTACCGTATACATGAACTATGTTATTTGTTAGAAGCAAGACATTTCCTAGACTAGATCTTTTATTGGGAAGATTGAAAAACTTTTGGAGATCTCTGTAGTCTCTTGATCAAATTCCCTTTGTTCATAGCACAGCAATGTTACAGCCAGAGGAGGAATGGGGAAAGAGAGCAGAGAGAGATGCACCTAATGGCTGTGAGTACGGAGAAGAATATATATAATTATTTCAGTTTTGTTACTGAACTTTACTCAGTTCATAGAATAAAGGAAAAACTCTACCTCACAACGGACCGTAAATTATTTAGCAAAAGTAATGCATGCTGTATGTACAGACTTTCTTTTCAAAGTCTTTTCTAAGTGGGAGTTGCAAAGGGTCAGGAAATTATTCTACTCATAAAGTATTTAGCAGACCTGCTATATTCTTGAAAGAAATATATTGAGATCCATAGCTTCAGTAAATTGTTGAGGTTTTTAATGTGTGGTTGGTTCTTACCAATGGCATATATAACATCCAATCTCCATCAGAAACAAAAGCATAGGTAGCATCTGTTTCTTGATTAGGGGAGGAGAATGAGATCTTTCTATGCAGAAATGCAGTTTGGCATTGTGTCTTCCACAGAATAGTAGTGTCACCTAGTTATGCATAGGTATTAGTCACATGCAGCTTCGTTTGACATACAGGGATATCACAATACCCTGCAAAATATGCTAATGTTAATAGAATTTCTTTTGGATCCAAA
Source organism: Tinamus guttatus (assembly GCF_000705375.1). Next base: position 305,834 of record NW_010580896.1, on the reverse strand, counting down.
ATCATAAACTTTCCACCTTTCAGAGCTTTGCCATTAAGTGGGAGGAAAAAAGTTGATAGGACACTGCATCAACCAGGACTTTAGGCAAATGTGTCTTCCACTTTCCTGAAGAATGTCCAAAGAATAAAAGCTCAAAGAGAAAAAGAAAATATGTATATATGTGTGTGTGTGTGTGTGTGTGTATATATAGAAAACAGAGTGATTAATATTTACATGGAGAAAAACTTACAGTAGAAGAAATGACAAAGTAGAACTTGAGAAAGGTCTATACACAGTTCTTGCTGTTTGCTGTGTCCTTGCAGGTAGATCTTGCTCCTGGGCTACGTTTAGTCACTCATTGACTTTATGAATGGCACCAACGTCCTCTCCCCTCAGGGAAGTCCTCTCTTTCATTTCTGGTGTTTGTCTGCCTCCCCTCAGTGCATGCATTGCAGCTCCACACCAGCCTCCAGCCTTTTCTCGGCTGCCACATCTTGTCTTCTCCCAAAACATCTCTCTCTGAGCAGGGACAGTAGTTCCCCAAGCAAAGGAGCCCCAATCAGAAGTAAAAAACATCCGTAATGCAGCCCCTCTTGTGGGGCTTCCGCATCACTTTTCCATGGGAAATGACTGAAAGTAAAAATAATTCAAAGCAAAGATATTTTTCATATGAATCAGTTGTCTTATTTCTACATCATCTCATAGATGATTAGTAATTTATTTAATTACTAGTTTTAATTAATTATTATTACCCTTTCTCCTGAATGAATGGTTTGGGAAGGAGCTCAGAGAGCACAATCTTGAACCTCTGTAGCTTCCTAGAAGCATACTGCTTTGTGTTAAGTTATAGATGAATGTAGAGCCAAGTTCTTATTCAAAGGCATATAGATTCGGTTATAGGAACCCATTTATATTAATAAATCTGTTATTACCTTTACTATCATACCTGTTACTACAATTATCTGTTATTATGATTTAGCAATATTATGTTAAAAAAAATAGTTACTGCATTTTTGACAAGAGTTTTTTGTCCTGTGTTGAAAGATTTTTCACAAAGGAAGTCACAGAAAAAGACAATAAAAGTGACACTAGAAGTCTTTTTTTTTTTTTTTTGTAGTGTGATGCCTTTGGAATTTGCTTCTGTATCTATCTGTCATTACCTGACCTATGTTTTTCCTATGTCCTACATATCCAGTCACTTCAGAAATAATGTTTCACTGCTGCAAATGGTGGTTATGTTTCAGCAAAATGTACTTTCATCCATAGCTAAGGTATACACATGAGACTTTGTGTTATGTGAGCAGCTTGTTTCCAAGTTATTCCAAAGGAAATATTTTGCTTCCTGACAGATAGTTGCAGGGCTGTGGAGATTGTTGCTTGGGACGCTTTTTGTCCTTTTGCATGTCATTTTTCCTTTTTGCTTGGTATCGTTAGCCAGGATAGGGTGGCTGGTACTTGTGGGAGAATGCTAAGCCTTACATGCCACTTAACAGCAAAATTTAAGATTCGACTGACTGTTCTGAAAGTGTTTCTCCATTGTAAAAATGGCTTGCCTCCTGTTTATACTTTCATCTCCTGTTTATTCTTCCTTTTTTTTTTTTTTTTTTTTTTTTTTTTTTCTTTTGCGAAGGTCCCTGGAACTCTCTCACTTCAGCTTAGCATTTTGACCAGGTATATGTGATATGGCTGTAATTAGAGTGGCATACTACAACGCAAGCTGTATTTTCTCTCTGTGAAGTATCTGTTCCTAGTGCTGATCACATTGCAGATAAAGTTATGCATTATGAGATGTTTAGATAAAAGGAAGAAGAAACCTCTTGCTGATGTAATTTTTTATGTAGCATTTTGTATAATCAATGTTGTAGTGCTCTTCAGTGATTAACATGGAAGCATAAAGATCTGATATTAAAGGTTTGATATTTTTACAGGGCAACATAACACCATCCCCTGTAACACAAATGCAATATAATGTCAATGTTTTTCAATATTGTCCTGAGTTTTTGCAGTTAGGCTTCTGTCTGTAGTGCGTCACATTTCCCCTGGCTTCATGTAAACTTGTTTGTAGCCAGTAGTAAAGGCAGTAGTAAAAGATATTTATACTAGCCACCTACACATCAATTGATGCTTTTTGGTAATCTATGCAGTGTAAAAAATGTACAAAACACACATGAGGTCATAAGTAAAGATCTGTTTGTCATACCAAAGAGTCTTTGAAATAAAAGAAGAATTTAGAGTAGACTTTAAAAGTTCTAGTTAAAAGATATCTTATGTCAATAGCAATAGCAGCATAGCACTGCTGAATTTGTGCATATAGATTTAATTGCAGCAATAATTAGGATTCCATAGTCTCCCTTGTCACTCTCACTTGTCAGCCATTGTGATTTTTTTTTCTTTTTTTTTCTTTTGGGAAGATTCAACTCTTGGAATAGTTGTAGGATTGAAATTCTAATGCATTTTTCTAGCTGTCATAACTTTGAAATTTATCCCTGAAAGATTCCCTGCAAAAGAATATGTTTAAAAAACATATGCAATTTGGGTCATGATTTTTTCATGTATGAAGCTGAAAGTAACGCATGCAGAAAGTATGGACTCCTCTAGGCCAGGGAGATGGGAGCACAAAGGTGGCACAAGCTTTCACTGGGAATCTGTCTCTCTGCCTCTTCTGTGATAACAAGGATGTATGTTTTGGTAAATAGATTTTCTGTAGAAAAGGCTATTTTTCATGCTTAATGTGCACACAGTACTTTGGGATAGGCATGCAACAACAGTTTTATAGACCATGTGTGCAACACTTCAAAGCTGTTAGGCATTCCCGCATGTTTCATTTCTATTATACATTTTTATTTGCAGTTGTTATGTTGTTAATGTGTCCATGGACCTAGCTGTTTATTGCTCATGAGCAATTTTTTCTGTACGTACAGGTATTCTTTTCTTTATACCATAGTGCTTTAGAATACCAAATCTCAATTTTCTGTCCTATTAAGTTTTTATATACTAATATTTTTCAGTATCATAACAGAAGTTGATTAGATTCACGCGGATTCAGGAAGGATTATTCTCACACTTATGAGCCATTATGATAATCTAACTCCTACCCAGATACAAAATACAATTTCAGCAGTTTTCTGGCTTCTACGTTAGAAACTTGTAACTGCCTCATTGTTTATAAGAAAGCACCTTGTTTCAAAAGGCAAATTGCATTGAAATCATCAAGCAAGAAAAGTGATTGGTCACTTTTCTAGGTCACAAGACCTAGAGTTATTGTTTTGTTTTTGTTTTTTTCCATTCCATAATTTTGTCTTTTAAACTTTTTGTTTCTGCTTTACCTCAGCTTATCAAAAGTTTGTAGCTATAGACAGTATGGAGAAGGGGACTTTATGAATCTTAGTGAATACTTATATAAGATTATGACATTTTACCTAGCATAAACCATGTTGTTTATACTAGAAATGGACCAAATGCTGTATGATCATTGGAACATCTGTGAATTTGGCTTAGTGACAAGTCCCACAGCAACACATTAAAGCCAACATTTTGTTCATGCCGCCTAGTAGTGTTTTAATCAAATTAATGATATGAGGCACTAAATTAAAAAAAAAAAGATTCAAATGCAAGCCAAAAATATGAGACTGAACTTTCATTATGAAAGTGTGCAGATTTAATAATTAAACAAAAAGTTGTTACATTAATAACCCCAGGCACCAGTACAGATTAGGGGTTGACCTGCTGGAAAGCAGCTCCATGAAGAGGGATTTGGGAGTCCTGGTGGACAACAAATTAACCCTGAAGCAGCAGTGTGCCCTCGTGGCCAAGAAGGCCAATGGGATCCTGGCCTGCATCAGGAGGAGTGTTGCCAGCAGGTTGAGGGAGGGGATCCTGCCCCTCTCCTCAGCTCTGGTGAGGCCGCACCTGGAGTACTGGGTGCAGTTCTGGGCTCCCCAGTACAAGAGGGATGTGGAGCTTCTAGAGAGGGTCCAGCATAGAGCAATGAAGATGATTAAGGGACTGGAGCATCTATCTTATGAGGAAAGACTAAGCGAGCTGGGCCTGTTTAGTCTGGAGAAGAGAAGTCTGAGAGGAGGTTTGATCAACATGTACAAATACCTGAGGGGTGATTGTAGGGAGGATGGGGCCAGGCTCTTCTTGGTGGTGGCGAGTGACAGGACAAGGGGTAACGGATGCAAGTTGAAACACAGGAAGTTCCGTCTCCATGTGCGGAAGAACTTCTTTCCTGTGAGGGTAACAGAGCACTGGAACAGGCTGCCCAGAGAGGCTGTGGAGTCTCCTTCTCTGGAGATCTCCAAACTCACCTGGATGCCACCCTGTGCCACGTGCTCTGGGTGTCCCTGCTGGAACAGGGGGGTTGGACTAGATGATCTCTAGAGGTCCCTTCCAACCCTAAGCATTCTGGGATTCTGTAATAGCTTCCTCTCTGGTCTAAATGGAAAAAATAAAATGGAACCGATTGTGCACTGAAGTGATTATAAGGAACAGAGATAGGAGAGCAAGGCTGTTACAGTTCAGGAGGTGTACCACAGGTTTTCACTGAGGTAAAAGTTTGGTTTAATCTTGTATTGAATTTATTTAATTGTCTAACAGTCTAGAGAATTACACGCTACCATGTTCCTTAATTTTATGTGGAACATGATAACAGAAGTCATAAGAACTATGAAGTTTATTTCAGGATGGAATTGTGATAATACCTCTCCTTATTTTGCATGTTTTGTCATTTTGGTGAGCTGTTTACTGTGAGAATGAGTTTGATTTTTTTCTGTTCTATAATAGAACTGTTTCCTCTTTGTCTGTAATTATTTCATTGTTACAAATCCATGTGCTGATTTTTGACTTTATTGAATGAACTGCAGAAGATGAGGTTGTCTATGTACACATTTATAGCAGTTGACTGTGAATTTGGGTTTTTTATACATACCAAAATCCATTGTAAAACACACTCCATTGTGAGAAGAAAGCACAGGCCAAGAAACCAACAGCAAACTTGGCCTCAGAGGCTGTTGCTCTTTTACCTTGCACTTTCACCTTTCTTAAATCATTGCCTGTTTCCACTATCTGGAGAGCATCTGGAAATGCAGTTATTGCTACTGAGAGTTGCAAGTATACAGCCTGTTTGATAGTTTTCAACCTCTGTAAGTGATAAAGGAAGGCAGTAGTGTCTTTGCCATGAGAATAATTAGTTATGAGCAGTAAAGCACTCTGAAGAGGAAAGTGGCTAAATAGTGTTATTGCAACATATTCATGTTTAATGAATTTCAGCAAAATTGCTTCTTGTTTTTGGAAAAATGAAATACAAAGTGTGGAAAATAACTTTTTCTAATTTATCTACAGTGCGTGGAAAAATAATTACTGGTCAGTGTACCACAAACAAATGTTTTATAGGCTTTTATATAATTGTGAAACCATTTGGGGAACAGTACAAAAACAATCTTGTTTTTCTGATTCAGGATTTTTGTATGGTTCATTTGCTGTGGGTACTGTAAATCTAAAGAAGACACTCTCAACTCCAAGCTTTTTAACCCTCAAATGCCAATGTAAACAAAATAATTTAAATGTCCTCATGCTTATTTTCAGTGAATGCTTTTTTTCCTGCAGCAGCAATTACCCACAGCATCCCTACCCCATTGCCAAAAGCCTTAGACAGCTGATGGATTTTGGCAAAAAGAGCAAGTATGCAATGTATCAAGGCTGTTGCTCACAAACACAGTTTGTTTATATTTTCGCTGTATTCTTTTTTTTTTCCAAGCAGTATATGAAATGGGACTAGAGAGACTAAGAGTGTGCCATCAACAGTATTGTTTAGACAAGTGAGATCATGATCACTCTAGCATCCCAAAGGGAACATGAGAAAACACAAGCACCAGAAAAAAGAGTAGTTGGAGGAGGCAAGGGACCATCTGTTTCTGTGTGCATGGCTAAAAAGCTTGCTGCATTTGCATCTCCTCTTTAAATAGATCTTTGAATAATATGTTGAAAAGCATGAAGTTCTTTCACAGTGACACCTGTTCATATGGCACGTAAAACATGGTACCTAACCAGATCTGCAAGCTGGAAGTGGGCATGACAGATAGACAGGCATGCCTGAAGCGCCTTGAAAAGGAGGCAGAATGCAAGAACGTAGTGTACTGGGGTGCTGGAGCCCTATAAAAACGTAGAAGCACACAGACATCGGCAGCAACGGCTTATGTTTGTATACTAAAGATTAGAAAATGCAGGTAAAGCCTTTTCACTATCTTGCTTGGCAAAAAGGGCAAAAAGGGAGTGAGATACTGCTGCTAAGAGTAATGCCTGAAACCATGGAACAAGAGATAAAGATGTTGGATTGAATCCTGTGACCTCAGGCAGGTTAAGACTGGAGAGGTATTTTTTTTCATCCAAGATAAAGAAACAGAAGCAGCAGTAGATATGTTTGAAAGCCAAAGATCTTTAATACCCACTTGCATTTCAGAAACAGCAAAAGTCCCCTAATTAAAGATCACTTGTAGCGCATGATGGCAAAGAACAGGAGTCCACAGGCTCAAGGCAGACGCAACGTTCCCTGTGGGAACAACCAGAGAGGTATCTGGCCGTCCTGTGCGTGCCCTGAGGAAGGCAATTCAGAAGGCAGAAAGAGCAATGGAAATCCTCCTTTTACATCTTAGGCTAGGAAGAAAAGAGTGTTTTTTGATGTGATGGATCAAAGCCTGAGTTTTTAAATTGGTTTCTGTGCTGTAGTTGATTATGTGATTTTTTGTTTATTTTTTAGGGTTTTTTTTTTTTTCATTTTCAGTTGGAGTATGCCAAAGACACAGCCTAACCTGCCATTACTTAGTCACAAGAATACATGCCATGGAGACATTAATGCCCTTTCCAGAGCAAAAAGCTTGAGAGAGCATGCCAGACGGTGTGGAAATTTGTTAAGTAGAAGAGGTGGCTCATCTACATCAGTTTGCCAGAGCACACTCTTGAGGTTGCAGTTAATGCACTGTCTCATACTTGGAATAAATCAAGTACATCCTGAAAACTGCTGATAAGGGACAAGAGATTCTTTCCAGGGTTGTTTTCAGTTCTGTTGAATCACTGGACACTCTGACTTTACCTGCCAACTTTCTCATCAACGTTAGCCAAAAATCACAGTTTTTATAGCAGGAGTAATAATAGTGTGCCCATTCTTTGCAAGATTCAGGTTCTATCTCCAGTTCTTCCCCAAGAACTGAAGGGATTTTGTTGGTTGCTGGGAGTTGATGCTTAAGATCACCAGTCCACTACAGAAATGTGTATGCTGAAAAAAGCAATGGAGGAACGCATGTGCCTTCAAGTACAGGTGACTTTGTTGTGAACCTGAAAGAAGATGGTGTGTGTTTTGTTAGCATTCAAAATTTCTTGAAATTATATGGTTTGTTTTCTTGTAAAGTAACAAGAATAGAATTTACACATGAAATGTTCACAAGAAGAATTCTAAACAAAGTAGCAGTATTTTGCCTTAATTTCCTTGAGAGAACAAGGTCAAAAACTAGAAATCAAGGAGACTAAAGTTGGTTTTGCTAAACCAGATAAAAATTGTCAATTGTCTATAGATAAAGGAGGATAATTTTTCTTCTTACTGTCATTGAGTTCTGCTGAATACCTTTGGTTTCTGTTGTCCTCCCCAGTGCTATTACCCGAGTTTACCTGCACATCCTTACATCCTTTGAATGCTGTAGGCACAGTGGACCTGCCTGTTGGAACACCTGGTGTTTTGCTGTCCGCCAGAAGAGCTTTTGAAATCCATCTCATTTTTGTGCACATATTCATTTTAACTGAGACAGTCGAAGAAAGGATTTATTTTTTAGGTGTTTTTTTTGTTTGTTTGTTTGTTTGTTTTTTTTTTATAGCACCAGAAAGGGCTTTGTGCAGAAGTTGTACCTATAATATTATGCAGGTTGGCCCTGTAAATGCATCATTGCCATGCACATGTGCCCTAAAGCAAGGGTTCAGCCAGCTTTGACACAACCTAGCCAGATGGATATGCCTAATTTGCATGAAGTTAGAAAGCTTAAAGGCACAATTCCTCACTCCGAATTATTTCAATGGCTTTCTCTCAGTGAACTTGTGGTTAAAAGGGATTTGTCATTCATCAATCTACCTCTGTTAGATTAACATTTTTAAATTTAAAGAGCGCCCTACATTTTGGATTGTTCTGAAGGAGCAGATATTTTGGCAAAATGAACACACTATTTTTTAATCTCTGGAAGTCTTTAAAAAGGCCAAAACAAGTTTCAACTGCTTTGGTGAAGCTTTTTGGTGAATTAATTAACATAATTAATTAATTAACATAATGCAAAAGTTACCGTTGCTTAGAGGATATATAGCAGTTGATATAAATCACCATTCCAAGGTAAACCACAGCTTGTTTAGCACCAGTGGCACCTCTGGTGTCAGAGAATAATCACATCTCTCGTTATGCGATGTATCTTCACACCTTTGTATTGCAACACTCTGTTGAACAAAGTACCCCTGAGGGCTGTTTATCCCTAGATAATAGTTGCTACTGTTAAGTACTGCTTCATCAAAATGTTTCTTTCTGGTGATGTCTTAGTGCAGTATATCATGGAAGTGACAACTAATATATTATAAGATAAAGTAAAATATCCCCTGAGCAAGGTATGAGGATGATAAATTATGTTAATATGTTATTTGCATTATATTATCATTGGTTAGATGATGATTTAGTATGATGCCTCATCAGAAAAAAAGATAATCTAATAATATACTACTCAAAACTTTATGCCATCTGGGTAATACAGGGAGTAAATTCAGCTGACTTATAGGACAAAAGACATCCGTGTCCCATAATTCATGTACGGCCTGGATCAAAATATATCAAGATAGGGAAAATAAGTATGAAGAAGTCTAGTATGTACAGTGGTAAAAAAAAATATCCTGCTGTAGAGGTCAGAAGCAGGTTCTTAGGGGCTGCAAACCAGCACTGCAGTTGCATAATCATTAAATTAGGGTAACCGTTTGTATAAATGGAGCTACCATGGTAAGCATTGGTTAATACCTTGTCCTTGGCAAACCGGTGATGATAGTAAAATAGAAACTAACTCAGACATTTGACAGAGAATTAGTTCAACATGGTTATCTGCAGGAAGGCTCAACCATGTTTCTGTGCCAAACTATTCATCATCGAACAGATGGTTAGCCTATTATTCAACAATTTGCATGCTGACACACTGCAATGATGTATGGGCGATACCGGTATGTTACAAAACCAAATAGAAATATCGGAGAAACTTTGTTGTGAGGCAGTTCCTAATTTATACAGAAAACTACCCTCTCGTGTTCATTTCTTGGTAACTTTTTGGTGGTATGCTTTGGTCTTGTTTGTGCAGTTAAGGATGTGACACCGTGGGAGATCTGCGTTCTCCTAAAATGGCAGCTAGTGAGCAAGTGACCGTGCCCGAAGGATGCTATACGCTCTGCTTAGACAAGTGGTTCTGGCCTTCGAAGTCTTTGCTGTCTTGTTTGTATCATGGGGGTTGACTGAAGCACTGCATCACCTGCAGCGCTGGGGCGGCTCATGCGCCTGGTTTCAGTGGTCAACAGCAGAGTGGCACCTGGAGTGGTTTGGTCTGGTTGAAGAGTTCTCTCTGTGGCTATTGGAGTTCTCTTTTCTGAGCTGCATTGTTAACTCTGGCCTTGACAGACCCTTCCTCATCGTCATCCCTCAGCATACCCAGAAGGGAAGGAAGGAAATGGCACCTGGTGTTTGGCATTTCTCCAGCCCCTATGCTGCTTTTTGACCTATGGTCCTGGAGTCAATTGCTTTACCTTCAGCAGCATCTCATGCCCCCATCTCCCCTACGATATATAAACATTTTTTTCTTTCACGACCTGTGGGATCCCTTACGGATGTAAAACTACACAAGTGACCTTATCACCAGATTATGGGGCAATACTTTTACGGATAATAGTCTGCTAGTTTGTATCCTTAGTCTTCAGTCCTTTTCCTGTTGGTAATATTTGCAACAGTTGAACTTTCAAGTACCTATTGTTGAGAGGTTTAGTCATAAAGGATATATATAAAAGTTGGGGTCCAGAACAGAGCCATATAAATGCAGTCATGTAAGAAGAGAGATCTTTTGATCTTTCAGCTATCTACAGTTGGACTAGATGGTCTCTGGAGGTCCCTTCCCATGTGATGTGAAGTGATACTGTCTCACATCAGTACCTCACTTCAGATGCCTTTCGAGAACTTAAGCGTTAAATTTTCTTTATATTTATTTCCCTGCAAATGTTCATCACACATTTATCAACTATCTTTCTCCATTTATTTTGTTATACCGAGTGTTTGTATTTTACCTGAATGTGTATTGAGATTGCAGTAATGTAGGAATGATCAAACTCATCTAGCCCCCCAATATATTTTAGCCCATTAGTGTGTCTCCAAGATGAAAGCAGAAGTAAATGCCAATGAGGAATGTAGTGAAAGTCTATTCATATAGTAATACATTCTCAGTTTTGTTTTTTGAAGTTTTAGCAGCCTGTGGCTCAAAGACTTCCTTTGGTGTGTCTTTATGTTTAATCAGAGGTGTGTCTTTATATTTAATGTCTTTCATGGATATTTATTACATAAGCTTATCTAGCCACCTTTCGAGAGTGTGTCTTCTTTGAGAGTCTGTGACATCCTATGGCAATGAGTTTCTTTGCAAAAACACATTGCCTATTGTTTTTATGTGCTACCTGCCATTTTCATTTAATACGCCCAAGTTCTATACACTGAGTAATCATGTATAATCTGTACCGATTAACCTCTTCATTATATTCAGGATTGTGTAAATCTTCACTAGTGTCTTTTATTATGTCTTTTTCTATGATTCTGCTAGTTTCGGCGATTATTTCTGGGGTGGGGATGCTGTAATGATGTCTTCTGTTCTCTTCCTAATCATTCCTATCATTCAGTTTCCTTTTTTGCTTTCAGATGCTATTGAACATTGAGTTGATACTTTCATCTCTTGTAACAGAATCTTGTTATTTTGTAAGGTCAGGAGACTTTTTTCCCCATGTGTTTCACTTTATGACACTGTGATATTGTTTTATCACTCGGCATGTCAGTATTATAAGATCCCCTGACAGTTTTTTGTCCTCAGTCAGTATTTTTATTGTTGTGAGTAGCTTGGTATTGTTAGCAAAATTTTACTCTTTTGCTGTCCAGAGAGTAAAGCAGATTCTTCCTAGGTACACTGACGCAAGGCATTAGCAGTGGTCCCTAGGTGTTCTGCTCTTAAAAACTGACCTTTTCTTTCTGACTGTTTTTTGCTATCTTATAACCAGTTACCAATCTATGAACTGTCTGAAACTTTACTGGCAAACTCCTTTGGCATGAAATACGAAGTAACCTCACGAAAACACAGAGCAGAGCATTTACTTCATCAGTTGCTAAGATATTAGTTTTCCTGTGCACTTCTTGATCCAGTGGGGATCCAAACTAAAGCAATGATATACTTTCAGACTAGCTTAGTCTCATAATAATTCTGATCATCGGCATCTGTGTACAGCTCTAACTCTCAGAAGAAAAGCCTATTTTTATTATGTTTCTGACTCATTTCTAGAAAAAAAAAGTTTGAAGAAGCCTAGATAAAATCTAGTACACCCCAGAGCATATAAATTTAAATTCAGCAAGAGCTGCCTAGATTAGCCAGCTCTCTAACACAGCAACCTGAAAATTCTGTTGCAGCCTCATTTTGGGGAAAACATAAATGATTTTTGTTAAATGTAATGTGAAAATGTGTAATGGATAACATACTGTAGCCTGTATATTGTTAATTTTGTGCTTAATTCTATCTCACTTTGCCTTCAGTTTTCAGATTTCTGTATGCTTCTGAGGTTTTATTGACCACTTCTAATTTCATGATGCGGAAAAATATATGGCAGGGGTTTAGGGACAGGGTAGTATAAATAGGAATGATCTGGACATGATGTAGTATTAGACAGAGACCACCGACTTGTTGAAACATGGGAAGTCTTTGTTGTGCATGTCATGTGGGTACTCTTGTTGAAATCACTGGCTGTGAAAAGGTTAAGGATAGTTGATGACATTAACTGTTGAAACAGCACATAGTAGCAGTTTACTCTTGATCCAGTAATAAACTTCACAGAGCCCCAGGGAAGACAGGGCCCTCATTTTCAGAGACAAGCCTTGGTTGATGTAATGTGCTGAGTAATATTATTTTCAATTTAACTTATTTGTTTTTGGAGAAATACTTGTGTTCTGTAACTCAGTTCTGTTGTAAGGACAAGCCCTGTAGCAAATTCTTTTGTTATGGAGTTGTGCAACATCCCTCGGATAAGTATCTCAAAACAAATCGCCTTCACCTTTTCCATTGACTCCAGTGGGGCTGTTTGTGTAAGCAAGGTGAACAGGCTTTGGATGTGCAGATTGAAGAACTCCGTAGGAGTAGCTTTCAAGAAATTGGTTACTGCTCTGATGTGAGCTGTGCTGACACATCTGGCAGACAGGTTGAAATTGTTGCTCTTGAAAACAGATGGATCTTTGACAGAAATATTAGTTTGAAAAAAGATGACATTTTTTCCTATCATTACTGTCAAGTGGTGCTATAGTTTCTAAACTGGATTTTGCTAGAGTTCCATGGATCTGATATTTAATTTTAGAAAAGCAAAGAGTTTCTCTTTTCCTGAGGGCCAAGTACCCAATCTTGAAAAATTCACTAGTGCATTCTTAACCCTAGAGAAGTGCCAAGTCCCACTCTCTAAACTGCTAGGAAATTCCCTAGCGCTGACAAAGTCTCATCGTTACCAAAAGACCAGTGCCAAAAAGACCATGCAAAATTCTGGTGCCTCTCACTGTTTGTACAACTGTATAGCTCCTGTCAAGGCCTCTAGTGGAGCACTAATAGGCCTCATGTGGGACCCCTGCCCACCCACTGTGCCCTGGCCCCCCACACCATGCCCAG
>NW_010580896.1:268314-292863 GCF_000705375.1 Tinamus guttatus | reverse complement strand
GGATTGACCTTTGCTAATTGCCTTGTCCTTCACCTGGTGCTCACTGGGCCATGCCCAGGACCCACTGCCATCACCACCCAGCTCTACTCGCCCATCCAGGAGCCATGAGACTACGTCCTGTCAGCAAGGGCATTGCTCAGTCTGTGTCCCGTCTTGGCCACCCTTGGCTCCCAATTTGCCTTCCCATAGGGAGCCATCCTGCTCCTGCTGCACCCTGGTAGCTCAAGCTGTCTGTGTCTATACCAGTTTTCAGCTATAGCCTCCTTTTCCTCAATATGATGTACTGTGTTCATTTTAAAAAATTAAAAATGTATAACGTATAATGTATTATACATATGTAAGAATGTATTATTCTTAAAATAAACAGGTCAAAATATTGAGTCTTTTAATGAACACCTTGTAGCTGAAGGCATCATGGCTAACAAGGAAAGATCTCCATAGTGCAGTTAGCTTTACAAATAAGACACAATGGCCTCAGCCACTTGTGTTCTGTTGTTCGCTGCATCTTTGTCATTTTATAAAGTTCTTTAAATTGCACTGTCAAGAAAACATGATTGCAGGACAGATGTAAGTGGTTAAAAAGTCTTCTCTACCATTTCACTTGCATGGATTTTGAGGGTCAAAGCTATGCATTTTTATCAGACTTTTTATTATCTTTCAACCCAAGTGAAGATCAATGCCTCAGAAGAAGAAGAGGACTCACTGTTGAAGTGTTTTGTTTGAAAGGAAATAAATAAACTAAAATAAATTCCAGCTATTTTATAGAAAGTTTATGTTGGCCAATTCTGTAACATTTAGAAAAATACTTGAATATTTTAATTCCATATGAAGTACTTTTTAATGGTCTTTTATATAAAAGCATAATAGGATGACATATATTTCCTTGCATGTATGCATAACTAATCCATTCAAACTGGCTGATGACCACACGGAAGACAAAATGACAGGAAGGGTGGGCAGTTCTGGAGAAGCTTCCTGCTATGCCTTCAATGTTAATGCTAGTTGACATGAGTTTTGTGCATTAGCAGAGCCTATGTGCTAGCAACACTACCACTGCAGCTCTTGGCAATGTTCCTTCTGCTTTGTTGCAGAAAGTAGAGCCCCTCAGTGAGTGGCAGGGGGCCACCAACTTTCCCTGTTTCACTTGAAGTGTAGTGAGACCTACAATAACAGATCCGAATGTGTGGGGAGAGCTCTTATATGCATAGGATCCATTGTATTGCACTTGCAGAGTGGAGTTTGGAATTGCTGTATAAGCGTCCCACATTTGCACTTTAGGATGGCTAAATTTTGCTCTTTTAGTACCTTATATTTATCCACACCTAAGTATCTAGGCTTCTTAGACCCACATTCATATAAGGAATCATTGGCCTAAAGGACATACTTAAATACCTACCAAAATCAGAACATAAATTAGTAGAAGTCATTGATAAACAGTCAAGCAAAATCTTACAGCTGACACACAAAATCACCATAATTTCCCCACAAATCCTCATCTGCAACCACAACAAAGACCCCAGCAAGTAAAGCCTCACTAGTTAATGGCAAATCAGCTTTCAACAAAACCATCACTGTCTCTAATCTTACTCTGGGTCTTAGCCAAATACTTAGTATTGATTCGTCCCATTGCTGAAATTAGGGTTATTGCAAATACTAAGCTCAGTGCATGTGCATCTAGTTTAGAATATTGATCAGTCAAGCACCAAAAGAATGATCCGGAATGATTTTAAAATGTGTACACACATACGCGTGCGCTCACAGAGCTAAAGGGGTAAAGGAGCCATCCAGTTTTCTGCTACTTCCCGTTCTTCTTTATAAGAGAAGAAAAGATTTGGACAATCATGAAGAAATAGCTTTTATCTCCAGGTGGAGGGGGCTAAAGGAGCTACAGGCAAGCACACAGGGAGGCTGAGCCTGACGTACAAGCTGCAGAAGAAGAAGAAAGTAACTTTTCAGGATGAGTCCTGACAAGAAATGTTATAAGCTTGGGGAATTTTGTAAAGCGTTGGCCTTAAGCGAGGCTTGTGACCTGAGCTGGACAGAGACCTACCTGTTACTGCAGATAAAGCCTGCGAGCTTGCTGTGTGTCACTTGAATTGAACAATAGCTCACTCTCTTGAGTAAGATTTAGCTGTCTTGATCTGAGTTGTTCAAACATCAGACTCCAGATACAAAGCATCTTTAATTTGTGGTTCATTTGAAGGATTTCTGGCCCAATTCTCCCACAGGTTTTTCTACCTCCCTTTCTTAGATAGAGGACTGCATCCCAGAGGCCAGGTCTGTATTGCTGTTGATAACAGGTAACCCTTGGTGTGCTTCTTGAGCCCCTAAGTGAATTCTCCAGGCAGGAGGGACTTCCATCAGGTGGATATAGACATGGCAGCAGTCTTAGGCACTTGTGTGCCAGCTGCATCCGTGCCAAGTGCCATTCAGAGCAGGGAGTCAAGCGTTGCTTCTGCCCAGTTCCGGTTGCCTCAGCCTGGGCAGCAGAGCTGAACCTGAGCGTGCACAAACACATCACAAGAAATGAGCACAGGGAAAAGAACAAAACGTACAAAGTCAGGAGCCCTCCAGCGTGCCAGCAGTGTGGCACTCTGAGAGAGAAACACCGACACAGGACAGTAACACGGAGGTAGCTTTGCGATGATGGATTGCACGTACTGGTCCAGAGCTATTGCTAAGGTGGCTGCTAAGTTTCCAGGTGGCACTGGGAGCTCCCTGGAGGTGTTTCTCATGATCTACAAACAAAACTTTGACCTCAGCTCTCTGAGTTTGCTATTATGTAAGTGCTAATTCTTTTCATCCGCCAGCAGCTCTCCTCCTCACACATTTGCAGTCACAAATACATTTGGAGTGTATGGGTTAATAGTCACTATATTGACTGTATTATTAAAATCATAAATAACTTTATGATTCTGAAAAATTGCATAGCTAGTTGGGAAAAAAAAATCAAGTTCCATATATTTAATTTTAGCCTTGTTAATCAGGATATTTGAAAGAAAATGAGCATTTTCCTAGATATTAAAAGAAAATTTGATCTTTTTGAAAATTAAGAGGATTTGTTCATGTCATTTTAGAGTGAATTGAAAGACTATTACGACTGACTGGAATCAGACATAATGAAAGCAAATTCTGAAATGCCTTTTCAGAATAGTTTTGCTATTTTGACATGTAGTTTCTCTGATACTCCAATAATCTCTTGAGAAGAATATTGGTAGTACTGAATGGCTTTAAATTACAAATTGAGGATGCTAAATTCTGACAATTCGTAACTTTGCATGAAAAAAAAATGATTCATATGTTTAAGCAAAGCATTGCTCCAGTAATGTATGATCGGGCTGTTGTACAGAATGATGAATTACATCCAATATTTAAAACTAATCTTTCATGTTACTTTTGTCTCTCTTCGCTATTAATTTCTTTTTTTTTTTCCCCCCATGTCTATCATGTGGGGTGGAGGAAAAGAAAGATACTTTCCCTGTGACATGGAAAATAGTTGCACAAGTCAGTAACACCATGCATAAAGGAACCATAATTGACAGATACATTGGAATTAACATGCCAGATTAGGCTAACGGTGTGCGTAGTTCAATATCTTTTGTCCTGGAAATAGGGAGTTCTGTGTGGCTGTGGATCTGGCACTGGTGGGTTTGCAACCACTTGTTTTTCAAAGAAAACAAAAAAATAGACTTTTCAATGGAAATAGTCATTGTTTCATATGTCTGTTAATTCTGAGCACATCCTAAGTCTGAGGAACTGCATTTGCTTCCAGCTGCGTATGTGTATTTCTTTCTCTTTGCACATCCAGTAAGAGCTCATAATTCTTACCTGCAATTTTATATCAGGTTTCAGTAGTATCACTCCTCACTTAAATTAGTTAGCAGAGCTTGCCAGAAGTTCTGGACATCTAACAGTCTTCCTCCTTTGCTTCTTTGTGCTGTGTTATTCTTGATTTTTTCAACTCAAGCTTATTTTGAGTTTCCAATGTAGCATGGCCTTCATCATGGTAGCAAGGTGGGCTGTAGCTGCCAGTTGTGCTGTTCTTCTGGAGTTCTGAAACATGTTTAAATATTTAATTAAAGAAACTACTGATGCCTCTTGTGTGTGTTTTTTTTTGAAGATGTCTAACATAAAATAAAGAAATCAAATAAGAGATGGCAAGGAGGCAGAGTAAGGAATGCACTCTCTAGGCTGTTAGACAATATCTAGTGTCATCATCATTTGCTTTGCAGGGATCTTTTCACATGACAGATTGTATGTGCTCTTGTCTTGTTGCAAGCTCTAAGAAAAGACTGGGTATTTTGGGAAGAGTGTCCGTCTTGTACACAGTCTAAGGTAAGGAAAGAGGCATTCTCTAAGGCAAAATTTCAGTTCTTGTCTTCAATGTACAGCAAAATGCTATTGATACCTCCTTAGGGAAATGTTCAGTAGGCAGCGTATGGAAGAAAGGCTGAACCCTAATGAACTGAATAACCCTGCTAGTATTCTTTTATTATATGAAAACAAAAGTGGTGTATCACTGCTACAATGATTATCATATGATGTAAGGCTAAAATACAGTATTGGTTCCGAACCCTCTAGTCCACCGACATATCTCCCCAGAAGAACGGGTACTAAAACTATCAAGACCTTGTATGAAGGCTTTCTGATACAGGAAGTTGTGACACGTTTCATCACATGTAGTTTAATGCAGATGCTTTCTAATTTACCTTAATTTGAAGGTGGAACATTGTGCAGTGTTGCATTTACTGTTTTCCCAGTTAGATCAAAATTTAAGAAGAAATAGCGGTAGTGCTGTTTATTAGTCTAGTCAGAAGCAGGGATTTTTTTTTGGGGGGGGGTGCTATTTTAAAGCTTATGTGTCCTTCCATTATGTATGAGCAGCTTTACTACTGTGCAGCTCCATGTGTCTTTTCTGCTAGTCATATTGCAACATCTATCTTTTGAATAGCTTTCGTATAAATAAAGCAAGTTTGGGTTTTTTTTTTTGCGTGAGCAGATATTCTACAAGTATAATTAAGTTTTGAAAGTTACATTCTTATGAATATAATGTCTTCATACATAAGAAGAATCCACTGTAAAAAATTTAAGAGGTTTTGCCTCACTTCGTCATTAGAACCAGCACAAAAAAATCTTTTTTTTATATTGTAACACTGAGCATATCTTATGCCCGTGAACATGAACTGCCTTGAATTTTGTTAAGACTCTGTTCTCAGTTCTCCTTTTCACATTCAGTGAGCTTCTACTGTTTCAGTCCGAAAGGGATCAGTCAGTAAAGCTGCGTGATGAAACTAGTTTTATAGTCTAATCAGCTTCTCTAAAGCTCATTTATATTTAGGTGATATTCACAGATCTTGCTGTGCATGCTGCAGTAGTGACCTCTTTTTTTTTTTTAAACTGTAATTCAGGAATAAATAATAAGATTCCTGAAAGGAACACACTTTACAAATGATTGTACATATTCAAAGATTTTATAAATATCCAGATGCCATTTATTTTCATTGATTGATTTATATTTTCCTTAAAAGGAAAAAAAATAGCACAGGGATATTCATTAAATTAAATTAAAATAGTGATAAATGACTAATAAAATCCTACATATTAGAAACCTAGGCTTATAACAAATTTGTAAATTCATCAGTTTGTCTCAGTAAGCAATTTGAAAATTTTACAATAAAAAGTCATTTAAGGAGGTCATTTTGTTTTCCTATCATCTTCTACGATCTGTGATCAGGAGAGAAAATATGAAATTCTTCATTTGCATCTTCCGTCAAATGCTAATATAGTACTCCAGAAAATGTCTTAAATGGACATAAAGGAAAAGGGAGTAAGAAGGATGCCTTGGTAAGACTAGGTTCAGATAGTAGACTCTTGCTGTGCTGGAACAGGAGTGTCATCTCCTCTGTATTTCTCAGTCAGGGTTCATATCTTATTTGGAGAGCAAGAGTTCACCAGGATTTTCAGGGCAGCGTCTCTAGTGATTTGGATTGGTATGAATGTCGTTTGCCTTATTAAAAATGCATGTGTCCAGGTCCAAAAAAGAAGTTACCACCACAGTGACTTGAACCAGGAAAATATCAATTTTCTCAAAAAAATCTGCAGAATTCGGGGATCTAAGGATGGAATTGTTTGGCAGTGTTTGAAAATGAAGGAGTAAAGCTGACCCAGTAAAGGGATAAGGCAGCTAACGCTGTGGCATGGGCAGATATTCCTCCTCAGTCCCACCCAATTCACTACCATGAACTGTACTCAGCAGTTGGACTCTAACTATGTTCATTCATAAGGGGTGCAGAAGATTTAAATCCTCCACTGCCTAAAAAGTCTTAGACTTGCATATCCCACCAAAGCACCACTGCAACTAGCTAGGGAGATCAAATGCCAAGTGATTTATCTGATTTATCTCAAAATTTTAACTATTCCAATATTAAAATAGATTTCTCTTTCCTTGGAGAATTCCCTGTCAAAAGGGTCTAGGACAACATACTCTCTTTTCTCATCTTAATTCTCTATTCTTATACTCAAACACGTTCATAATTACTCTGTAAGTGGAATTGCTTTATCGGCAATGGATTAAGAGCATCACACCAGGAAACAGCGAGTGACTAGATTACTATCAGAGATGGTGGTAGATGTGGGCTCATGTGTCCCTTACATGCCAGGTGAGTTATCTGATCCCCAGGTTACTGGATTAAAATAAGGTTTTTGTGCAAAAAGAGAAAACAAGGCATTACCTTTACCTTTCTCTCATCAAAATCAGCAGAAGGTTTGACATTGACTTCAACTGGAACTTGTGAGGCCAAAGCTGAGCTGGCAATGTCTTTGAAAAAAAAAAGCTTCCAAAAAGGTAATATGCAAAGGATATCTGGACAACCATCATTTGCCACCTATATAAACATTAATCACCTGCATTTTTCATCATAAGAGTGTGCTCAGTGAAACTGTGTTCAGAGAAGTTTGCTTCCAGGCACATTGCCATGGGCACGGAACGTGGCTTTTGAACACTTTCTGGAAGAACTTTGCATGAGCTCTGAACAGCTCGCGAATTGTTTCTTATATATATTCAAAGCAAATTAATAGAAAATTGCTATTAATATTAACTGTGGTTTCTCTTCAAATGCCAAGCTAAAGAGATCATTTCTTTTGTTTCTGTTAGAAATATAACTGTAATGCTGAGCAAAATCTATTGCTGCTCATTGAAAGCAACTACTGTTCCTTAGCTCAGCTCTGCTGGTTGCTCCCTTCCACCATCTAGTGGCACCGTAGTCATACTGCTCTCTCTCCTAACAACTTAAGGAGTAAAATTCTACAGATAGTGTTAGTGAGTGTGTGCTTTAGAAATGAGAAATACATCTGGATAAGAAACGCTTCTTTATTGTTATTATTTATTTATAATTATGAAAAGGAAAATAATTTTTGTGGGTAAACTCTTCTGAGAGAATAGGACAGATTCAATGGTAAATTAGTAACAGTGGATAAAAGTTCTACATGCCTCATCTTGCGAAAGGGCAAAGCAGCTCTTTTTGACTGAATTCTTACAAA
Organism: Tinamus guttatus; assembly: GCF_000705375.1. The sequence continues at coordinate 285,324 of NW_010580896.1, read as the reverse complement.
TTCTTTTGTGGTAGTAATTGGACTTTAGCTTGAACGCTTCAGAATTAAGCCTAAGGAAATGCCTACTAGAACCATGCTTGATTTGCAGTTTACCTACATATATAATGGGTAAAGAAGAAGATTTAGAGAGATTATCAAAGGTAAAGAATAATATAAAAGATATATTTTCCTTTCTGCTTATAAGATTTTATTAAGTCTATGGGTGTTTTGTTTTACAACAAATGTTTCTGTATCATTAGAGGATAAGAAGTAACATGTCAGTGTATTAGAAATGTTATGTTTGGAATGTTTTCATTCAAAAGATGTATTCTGCACAATTATATGACTAAAGGAACGTGAATCATCTAAAATATGTTCTGTTCTCTGAAATGTGTTTGTTTGTTTGTTTGTTTGTTTTCCAGGTGCTGGTTGTGATGAATTAGACTACAGAAGGAATCAAATTTCTATCAAATTCTGAATCAAGTTCATATTTCCCTTTCCAGTTTTAGTCAACTGACAAGGCAAATTGACAGAAGCCAGACTGTAGAACCTCAGCATCTAGGATATCCAGTTTATATTTGTTTGTTTGCTTGTTTTTCCTTTTAAACATGTACAATTATGTATTCTAGTCATACTGATAAGCTGTCAACATATTTTCCAGGGTGGAAAAATTCCCATAAGATGGACTGCTCCTGAAGCTATAGCTTACAGGAAGTTCTCTTCAGCAAGCGATGCGTGGAGCTATGGGATTGTAATGTGGGAAGTGATGTCCTATGGTGAGAGGCCGTACTGGGAGATGTCCAACCAGGATGTAAGTACTACACGGGACTAATCTGTCAGTTCGTGGAAATGTTCCTTGAAAAACGATTGTTACTCCTTATCCTGTTTTACTTCTTTATTAACTTCCTAGGCTGGGATCTCAACTTATTTAAATCAGCATAACTCTATTGGCTTTTATGAAATGGTTTATTTGTGCAAGCTGGGGACTTGACCTGACATATTACAAAGAGTCATAGCCAGCTTACCACTATCTGAAGCTGGATATATGTGGTTTTCATCCAAATCACTAGAATCTGCATCAGATATGCAGTTTGATTCAGTTATCTGTTAAGCCATAAATCAAAACTTGGGGCAATATTGTAACTCTTCTGTTCATAAATTTGCCCCATTATCTGCATTAGTGTCTGACAGTGCCCTTCAATGGGTATATATTGATGAATTCTAAAAGAGTAAAGGTTAAACTGCCATGAGAAATGTATTTGTAAATTAGCCTTTCTAAGAATTAAATGTGTTCTGCTTTCCTTAAAAAGCAAAAAACAGCAACAACAAAAAACTACCTATAGGCTTACCTACAGTGCAAGACAATGGCATCATATGCTATATATGCAATACCTCATAGCGTCATGTGATATTTTCTACTGTCATTTCTTGGCAAAAGTTGCAGCCAACTAAATCTTCCTGATTAAAACCCACATTTGCTTCTAGTGTACTAGAAGACTTGACATAAAAAATGCAGCACTGAAAAAGGAGTGTTTTTTTTTTCTAGTGAGATTTAAATTTTTAACTTATTTTGTTATTTAGTGGTCTCCCACCACAGCTAAAACTGGCATACTTGGTCCTCACACCAACATTTACCCTCCATGTCAAAATGCAGAACACCAGCCATCCCGACTTAATCTCCTCCATATCTGTGCGTGAAATACCTCTGCATTGGTTCCGAGGAGCTGACATGACTTTTCCCAGATGGCTGTTTTTAAATCACTCTAAGTTATTCAGCTGTTCAAGTCTGGCTGGTTGTTAAGGTTGATCAGTCATTTGGGGGTAAGGATCTGAGATATTTTCATTAAAGAAACATAATTTCAGAGTGCTCTAGAAAAACAGCAAACAAACAAAAAACACAGAAAAGACTAGCAGGATTAGTAAAACCTTATTTCCTTCGGATTTCTGCTCTACAGCCCCACCAGTACAACAAGCCTAGTGCTTTCCAACGTGTCTGCTCCTACTCTTTGGAAGAGACCACCTCTCCTGCACTTTATTCTCCCCTGACAATACCTTCACTCTCCATCCCCTCTCCACCCACAAAGCAGAGCGCTCCCTAAGCAGTGGATAGGATACATTATGTGCTGCATCTGGTTTTGAGCCACACTTCTGTCTGTGAACCAGCCAGTGGTTGCAAGGTTGGCCAGCTGAAGAGAACAAGTAACAACTGAGCTGAGGTAGAGAGTTTCCTCAGTGGAGACGTTAATTCAGTACTGTCTGAGCTAGAAACACGTCCTTGATCCGTTTTGATATAAGTACATATGTATGGTAGACTCAATTCTCTTTTTCACCCGTGGCAATCTGTTGACATGACCTGCGGTAGCTAAGATTGCCACATGGGCCTGACACAGGACACAGAACCTGCAGGAACCCCTTTGGAATACCAGGTGAGGGCCAGGCAGTATACCTTACAGAATCTAAAATTAGACAACTGAATTAAGACCAGTTTGTCCCTGGAGCACAGTGTGCAATCATCTGTGTATAGATTTTTTCCAAAGTAAATCTCTATTTGTTACAATCAAGTATATTGCCAAGCAACTGTATGCCTTGCCCAGCTGCTGATTTTCACTCAACTTGTTTAATTTGATTGAGGTGAGCCAATGAGTTCAAAGTTATTAGAAGAAGATGAACAGATAAACTCAAGCTGACAAGATGAGTACCCCAGCTATTTCCTTGCCTGAACTGAAGTCACTTGTCAGCTCCTAAGGTGCCATAGCTTATAAACACTACTTTAAGACAAATCGACGTTTTTTTCCTTAAAAGCTCACAGTTAGATGTATTGTTTTAGGAGCTGATTGCTGAAGTGCTTGGAGATCCCTGTTGCATGCATAGCCATGCATAGCTGAGCAGTTCTTGAGCTAGACTTCCCATCAGAAGCAAGTCTTAAACACAGTCATGGCAATATCAGCCTCTTCAGCATGTCTACACTGTTGCAAAACCTAAATCCTCTGCATTACAAGGAATGCAGTTTGTATCAAAATACACTTCTTGCCTCAAATTACCTGCTTTCCCAAGCTAGCAGGTGGAATGCAGTTTGTATCAAAATACACTTCTGCTTTCCCAAGCTAGCAGGTGAGATAGTTGGTTTCACTGTGTGCCTTTAGGGGAGATGGGACAGAGCGTGACTTCAGGAAAAAGGCACTAGCACATCAACATTTGCTGAGTAATAAGTAAAATGGCCATATGCAGACCTACAAGGGAGGCTCACTGGACTGTTCCCCTTCCCCTACATCCCAGTCACTGCTGCCTGGTCAAGGGACCGTGCTACTCATAGAGCAGCAATGAGTCCTTTCTCATAGTCCTTTCTGCTGTCCATGCTGCATCCCATGAGCATGGGCAGCACTGTTTTGCTTGGTTTTCCTGACCACATAATGGATATTTCATTTCTCCCTTTCCTCTGCAGTACCCCATTTATGGGGCAGCCTCAGTGCCAGTGCTGCCAGCTGCAGTGGCACTTCTCTGTAACTCATTCTCTGCCCCTTGTTCTGCCACTCTGCTTGTCTAGCCCAGATAACTGGCAGCTATTAATGACTGCAGCCTGAGGAGGTGCAGGGAAGAGAATAGTTTCCTGTCCTATTCTTGTGTCTCATTGCCACATGGTCTTGTGCTAAAACATGGGAGAAGATTCTGTTCCCACTGTGAGTGATTTCAACTGAGTCAGAGGAGCTGCTGTTGACATTTTTACTTTTCCTGCCATCATAACACTTCTCTTCACGCCGACTCCTTCACCCATCCCAGCTCTTGATTGCTTCGCTGCTGATGCTGCTAACTGGGAATGGTGGGGCAAGAGAGACAGAGAGAGTTTCTGTCAAGCCTGTCCAGCTTATAGGACTTATAAGGCCCTTACAGAGACTGCGAGTTGCCAGGTGAGAATAATGCACAATGCAGACCTGCAGTCTGTCCATCCCTCCTTTTCTCTGAAAGGCCTCAGACAGGCTTCAGGCTGCCCGCTTCCCCCCTGCCACAGCCTGGGATGTATTTGGTGAAGATCATGCCAGCAGTGAGAGTTTATGACATGGCCTCCCATTTAGGATATGTTAAATACGCTGTTGCAGCATAAGGATAAGACCACTTACTTATTCCTGCATCCAAAATGTAAGTATCTTTTAATGCAGAAGAATGATGTGGGCCCTCTGTACAAATGGTACTGACTACAGAGCACTTTCCTTGCCTTTCTCCAAAGCCCAGCACAGAGAGCTGCTCTTCTCCAAAGCCCTACCCCGCAGGCTTTCTGTTCTGAAATGTTAACAGTGAGTGCCTGTGACCTTCTAAATACATTTAGTGACTCAAAATGCCATTGGAAAGTGTCAGTTTACTACACACATTGTAAATCTTACTTTGCTGCATATTGTGACATATGTTTTACTACCGTAAATGACTCTGAATTAGCATGGGCTTATTTTGCAGAAATAATAGTACCTTTCAAAAGTCAGTGATACTGCATATATAACAGGGAAAGTAAAGGAGAAGGGTATGCACTAAACAGATTCATAAAGGACATATTATGCAAAATATTGCTAATAAAGTCTTGTATAGGTATAGTCACAGGTTCTACTATAGCAAAAAATCTTCCAAAATTAACATTACAGGACTCCAATTTCTGGGATTTGTATTCCGATCATAGTAAAATTCTGCTTTAGCTAGCAATAAAATATTTAATTGGGTCGGGATTTTTATAGAGTACTAAATGTTTTACAGGCATAAACTCCACAGGCCTTAGGTACTTTTTCACATTCTATCCTATATATTGCTTTTCTATATAAAAAACTTTTGGAAATTAGTTCACTTAGTAGCCAATAGCTGAACAAGTGATGGTTGAGATAAACTGCAGCTGCCTGTTAAAATTTCTCTTTTTTTATTTATAACATACAACCATCTCTCCCCAGAGGGAAGAAAAGGCAAGAGAAGTCTGGTTCAGGTCTGCCTGATGCTGTATCTATTTACTGTATGAACACATTTTCAATCAGATGAACAGTAGGGCTGGACTAACCCTGCAGAGAGTCTTTTCTCTCACCGCTTCCATCAGTGACAGTGATCAAATCACTAGGAACTATCCCAGGTAGCAGAGATTCAGAGACAATGCAAAGAGAAGTGTTAAATTGATACCTGAGTAGAAACACTCTGATTTTCAGAGACCATCATGGCTCATACCTCTCAGGTCAATAACACCTTTGCAAACCAGTGTCCTCTATTTCTGTTCCTAAACAAGGATTTAGAAGCTGAACTTAGGCAACTGAGTTTGAAAACGTCTCCCATAAATTTTTTAGCACAATGAACAGCATAATGTATGGTCTGAAAATGTTACTAATTTGAGAAATGTTCTTGTTTAACTAAATAACCATTTTATTATTGTGATAAGTCACTTCAGACATGGATTAGTGCTGATTAATGCACTTCTTAGATGTATGGCAGACACCAGAGATGTCCATTAATTAGGGCTGCTGCACAGTCTGTCATGTCTTATTGCTTAATTAATAAACATTAGCTAAGATATTGAACTTTCCCAGGAAAGTGGTGTGCTGATGAACAGATTGTGCTAAGAGCCTAGCTTGCAAATGCTCATGTGAGGAAAGGAAGATTGATATTCGGCGGATTTGGTTTGTAGAACAGCTGTGAGTGAAGCCTCCTGGGACACCTGTTAGAGGCCACTGTATAAATTATTGCAGGTTGCAGTATTCCAAAAAGGAGGAATATTTCATGGATTGTAATTGATACGCAGGAAAACTACTGTACCAATCAGAATAAAAGTCCTTAGACTTGTGACAATTTCTTGTTATAGTCATAATAACTTTTCCCAGCATATTTCTCTCAAACCAAAGGTATCAAAACACTTGGCAGGCACCTGGGATTGGCTCTGTACCATGGGGCGTGAGCAGCTGCCTCTGCATCCTGGTAGATTTTTCAGATGTCAGCAGGACACAGGGACAGCATCCCTCTGGGCTTGCTTCTCACTCAGTCTTATTAAGAAATCTGTCAGCTAACTTCCACAAGCAAAGTCTATATTACTGTTGATAATGAAACTATCAGAAAGATTACAGCTTCATTTTCAAATGCCATTTTTGCCACTTTCAAATGATTTGAAAACTAAGGACTGCATAAACATGATATGGAAAGCCATGAAACATTTTTCAGATAATTTTTTGTATCATAGTTACTGTTTAATATTAACTCTGTCTTCAACCTTTACAGCTATGATTGATATCAAACAAAAATGCCTGTAGATATTTAACAAGCTTCAGTATTTATTTTGTGTACAAAATATATAAAAAGAATGTTCCCCTTAATAAACATAAAGTCTAAGCATTAAGAAGTACTAAATTAGTTTTGTTAAAAATATTTCCTTTCCCTTATGTTTTATATTTTTATTCATATTAGCACTTGACAAAAAGAATCTATGAAAATTGACCCTATCCATTTATCTATGAAAATTCACCTTACCCATTTTACTCATCTTAATGCTGACCCACAAGATCTTCACACAGAATCACACAGAATGATTAAGGTTGGAAGGGATCTTTGGAGATCTTCTAGTCTAACCTTCCCTGCGCAAGCATGGACACCTAGAACACAGGATTGCATCCGGGCAGATTTTGAATATATCCAGAGAAAAAGACTCCATAACCTCTCCGGGCAACTGGTTTACAGTGCTCTATCACCTTCACAGTCAAGAAGTTCTTCTTTAAATTCAGATGGAACTTCCTGTGCTTCAGTTTGTGGCTGTTGCCTCTTGTCCTGTTGCTGGCCACCACTGAAAGAGTCTGACCCCATCCTCTTGACGCTCTGCCTTGAAGTGTTTATACACACTGATAAGATCACCTCTCAGCTTTCTTGTCTTCAGGCTGAACAGCCCCAGCTCTCAGCCTCTCCTCGTAGGATAGATGTTCCAGTCCCCTGATCATTTTTGTAGCCCTATCATGGACCCTCTCCAGTAGTTCCATGTCCCTCCTGTACTAGGGAGCCCAGAACTGTACACAGTATTCCAGACACTGCCTTACCAGGACTGAGCAGAGGGGGAGAATCACCCCCTTCAACTGCTGGCAACACTCTTCTTAATGCACCCCAGGAGACCAGTGACTTTTTTGACCACAAGGGCACTTTGGTGGCTCGTGGTCAACTTGTTGTCCACTGGGACACTCAGATCCTTCTCTGGAGAGCTGCTGTCCAGAAGGTCAACCCCCAGCCTGTGCTGGTGCATTATTTCTCCCTAGGAGCAGGACTTGCCTTTGTCGAAATTCATGAGGTTCCTCTCTAACTCCTCTCTCCAGTCTGTTCAGGTCCCTGTGAAGAGCAGCACAGTCCCCTGGTCTATCAGCCTCTCCTCCCTGCTTTGTATCATAAACAAACTTCCTGAGGGTGCAGTCTGTCCCTTCATCCAGGTCTTCAATGAATAAATTAAACAGGACTGGACCCAATATTGACCCCAGAGACACCAGTATCTACAGGCCTCCAACTAGACTTTGTACCACTGATCACAACCCTTTGAGCTCTGCCATTCAGCCACCGTGCACTCGTCTCGCCCACGCTTCCTGAGCTTACCTGCGAGGATGTGATGGGAGACAGTGTCAGAAGCCTTGCTGAAGTCGAGGCAGACAACATCCACTGCTCTCCCCTCCTCTACCCAACCAGTCATTCTATCAAAGGCTATCAGATTGGTTAAGCATTATTTTCCATTGATGAATCTGTGCTGACTACTGATCACCTTTTCGTCCTCCACATGCTTAGAGACAACAGCCAGGATGAGCTGTTCCATCACCTTTCCAGGGGTAGAGGTGGGGCGGACTGGGCTGTAGTTGCCTGGTTCCTCCTTCTTGCCCTTGTTGAAGGCTGGCATGACATTGGATTTTAATGAATTTTTAATTCACAGCCTTCTTTTAAGTCACACAGTCGTCTTTTCAGAGTTGACTGGAGCATGAAAACCCTTTAATTTTTACTCCTTTTCTTATCCATAAAGTGTTTTTCACAAAATGAGAACTAGAGAGAAGTAATGTCTTTTTGTTGGCAGACTCAGGGCTTCGTATTAATAGAAACTAAGCAAAAGTTAGTATTCTTTCATGTCAAAATTGATAGGGTATTTGCTTTGCCAATGTGGAAACACTTCCACTGATGGCTAGCATTTTTGCTGTCTCATTTTGTAGATGCAGGTCCTTAGACTTGTTTACTATTAATGTAGTACTTCTCCAACCTTGAATCAGTAAGGAAAATCACATTGAAGAGGTCTTAAAATAGATATTTTTTACATATTATATAATATATAATTATATATTATAAAAAGTTGTACTTCTTTTCTTAGGTATATGGATGTCTAATTCCTCAGTTCAGCAATAGGCACCATGCAAGAGGCAAAAGGAGAGTGGAGAGTGAGGAACTGAAAACTTCTAAATCTTCCATTGACACTTGACTTACAGTCAACTCAAACTTCTAGTTTCTTAGACTCTGAAAATAATGTTTGCCTCACAGGGATACTAATGAAGCAATATGCAGAGTGTATTCTAAAAATATGCTGATACTAAAGATAAATTATAATTATCCCAGTAACAGTTGACATTCCTTTTTATACTGAAAAGTTCTTTCTGAATAAGAGAAGAAACAAAAAGACCTGTAACTTCCTTCTCAAAGACGTGGTGAAACAGAGAGTCTCAGAGAAAATATTACGTCAGGGAACATGTGTTTTTTCTCAATAAGTTATTTTAGGAGAGGCTCATCAGCTCACTATTGTTATGTCAGGTGGATGGCATACATAAAAAGGATGTAGCTTTTCCTTTAACTTAAAGAAAAATGTGCTTCAGAAATTCATTATTTGCCACAGGTGTAGTTAAATGTTAAGGCTAAGATAGCTGCATTTCCGGGTTGCTAAAGATTGCCCCTTTGGTGACAAGTATCCACTGTGCTGCATTCAGCATTATAACAAGTACCTGGGTTTTAGGAAACCACTTCTGACAGACTGCTTGAGAAACTGGATTTTTCACAGGTTTGTGAATAAAATATCTGCTATGCATGTGGTATTGAATTTCACCCACCCTGAGCCTGTAACAAGAACTATTCAGTGGTAGGAGAAAAGGATGTGGAGGAAGTTTTTCTCTGGCAGTCTGCTGATAATTTTTGCGAGCAGCCGTTTTGGCAGCCCAGGTTTACGACCACTGAAGTAAATCCCAGGGAGATAAATTAGGAGGCAGAAAGGCAGGTGGAAGGATTATCATACTGACCTCAAATTTACCCCTAGGCATCACCTCTGTCTGTGTGCAGCCAGCCCCAGCTGTACCCATTGGGTCTATCCATACTCACAGGTGCAAAGAATTCGGGGATCTCTAGGGCAAATTATTCTCCCTTTTAAGTAGCCTGTACTTCCCAGCACTAATGTGGGCAGGTTTGAGATTTACCCTGCATGACCCCAGCCCTGTGTAGTGGTGCAGACACCTATTTTTCATGCGGAGTGGTTGCTGCCTGAGGATGGGAGGGCTGCACTCTGCAGGCTCCAGTCTGCTTTTCCAAAATTCAGACACTCGAGTTATGCATAGTTGCAAGAATTTTGTTCCTCTCCCTACCAAGCCCTAACAGGGAGCTGAGGTCCTAGGGGGGTTTCATTACTGGTATTTTCATAATGCCTGCAGCAGAGCATTAGGCAGTGTTATACTGAGCCAGCAGCACTAATTCAGAGTTCAAGAAGAGAACAGAGGTATATTCCAGGATAATAAGACCAAATATATTGAAGCTACAGCTGGTGCTGTAGAGCATTGATTTGCTGTAAATAGGTTAATGTACCCCCTTCCAGCTGCATTAATATATCTGCAGCATGTGCATTCATCTCTGTGAAAATGATAAATGTCTCCTTAGCGCAGAGTGGGTATAAATGCAGTGGGTATGTTTCTTGTAAGTAAGTGTACTGTATTACAGTAAATATCGTGTACAATTATTTTTGCTTTAGAAAGCATTCAGCATTGTCTGGATTTTTATGGGAAAGGATAAATTTGGCTGGGAGGTTAGGTGGCTGTTTGTTTGTCTTTTCCCCTGTCCAACCACTCAGTGTCTGGCCTTTCTCTAATAAGAAAACATGGCAGTGTCATTTCTTCCAACGTCCCCACTGCCACCACCATCTACTTCTGAACCTAGTACCCCTTCCTGTCTCCATTTTTAAACCTCATGTAGAACAAATGCAGTGACTTTTTGTGGATCTTCCCTGGTTATGTCCTCTCATATCATGCCGAGCTGTCTAGCGTCCTGTTCCAACAATGTTATGTGTGACCAGTGCTACTAAAAACAAGCCTCCCTTCAATGCCCATCAAGTAAAATTTTCCTTACATATGATTTATTTATGACATCAAATCCATTTCTTTCCAAATCTCAGCTGACGATGTGCTTTTCTACCTCTGCCAAAACTGGCAGTTTTACTCACTTTCAGGGAATAAAACTGCCAACTGACGAGTGGTGTGTGAAGTAAGACCTTACTTCATTATTATTATTATTATTCTTTAAATCATAAACGGCTTGGATGTACATTTTTCTGAAAGAGGCTGTGCAAAATGATGTTGTGCTCTTCTGTTCTGCTGAGTGAGATACACTGCTTGAACTAATCATATTCTGAAGATCAGCAGACCCAAAATATTGCCAAGCAAATTTGCCAGATGCTGCATTGCACATTTGCAGTGCTTCACTGTATCATGACACTGCCACAAATGGTCATGATGCAAATATTAAGGCATTCATTCCAGTATGCAGTGGCAGATAGAGGCGGCCCCGTGACTCCATTCAGTATGAGACCAAGCTGCACATGGAGGTAAAAGACAGCAATAGTTATTCTTTCTATCTCCTCCTCCTCCTCCTTTCTGGCTTGCATGACAAGGATGGCCGGAGAGCCTAAAAGAAAAGCCTGCTGTGTTTCATATGCCAACAAATTGCCCCACGTGCACTGCGCGCCGTGGGGCAGCCTGTTGTCATTGATGCTGTTTGCTCCACCTGAGCCCAGCTTCAGAGCGTACCGGCCAAACTGCTGCTAGTCCCAAATCTCCAAGTGAGGCCCCAGCAACACATAAAATGAGGGTATTTTTAAAATCATTAATCGTTATTGCTGGTCTATAATTTCAGCTTTACACTTTCCTTTCTGCATTTAATTTTAATGCCCAGTAATCATGTACATTATATTTCTTCAGGTTATACTGTCTATAGAAGAAGGTTACAGGCTTCCAGCGCCCATGGGCTGCCCAGCTTCTCTTCACCAACTAATGCTTCACTGCTGGCAGAAAGAGAGGAACCATCGCCCAAAATTCAGCGATATTGTCAGCTTCCTAGACAAACTGATCCGCAATCCAAGCACCCTTCATACCCTAGTGGAGGATGTACTTGTGTAAGGTTCTCTTCAGTACTTCTTGTTTGTATCATCCATGATGGCTAGATGTGCTCATTGAATGGGTAGGGGCAGGAGAGAAGGGTAAAAGTCTGAGCTTATAGAGTTAGAAGGTTTCAGATAATTTTGTGGTTTGTTTTATTGCTAGTGCACTGTTATGAGGGGACTTTTTTTTTATGAAGCCATGTGGGTGATCTTAGGATTTTTCCCTTTTTTTTTTTTTTCCCCCAAGTTCTGTCTGTGAACACACTGAGTAACATTAATTTGGGGGAATCTCCTTGTTCAGTTTTTCAGTGCTTTTCCTATGTGTTTGTTTTCTCCTGGTAATTTTCTTTCCCATGCAGCATGCTGTTTGATAGAACTCAAGCAGTTTGTGGACTGGGTTGGAGTAATTTCCTGCAGTTATATCTTAGCTTGCTCAATCTGTGTCTAGCTGCAGAAGATTTATCTAGTTGCAGCGATGATCAAATAAGAGCTCATACTATTACCATTCCACAACAAATTCTTGATGGTATTGTCCAAAGCTTTCTCTTTAGTAATGTATTAAAAATGAATGCAGACACAATAGAGGCAGAGCTGTAGTGGAAGACTGACAATTTGACTGTGACCCAAGGGCCCTTGGATGTCAAATGAAATCAGTGAAGCTACAATGGGATAAAATCAGTGAGTTGGCCCTCACTGTGTTGGTTAGTGGAAAATCACCCTAAGGTAAGGTGCTTTCACTGACACCCCCCAAGCTAATAGGAGAAAAAACTCAGAGCCTCTAGGCAGGGCTGGCTTTGTTGAGAAGCGTATTGGTTAAAGAGGTGCTCAGTGTGGGTTTGGAGATGGGCTGAGAGACAGGGCAAAACCTGAGCCTGGTAGCTTGCTGTGGAAAGGTTGACGAGAGAAATAAATCTGGAGTTACTACAGCAAGTTGGCTACCACAGTTCCATGTGCCTGGGATTGAACATCCCTGAGTTAGAGTTAGTAGTCACACACACACACACAAACAGAAACATACGCATATATATATAAACAAATATATACACACACACACGTATATATGCACATGTGACTTCTTACTTATTCTCTTGTCGTTTTATATGGCATCAGAGTAACATGTTTATATTTACTTTTACTTTAATACATTAATTGCAATTTAAAGACTCATGCCTGTTCTCCAAAATCAAGTTTTTATTGAGCTTCCCTGCTTGGATAGGTTTTCTTCTTGCTTGGGAATGCTCAATGCAGATAATCTGAATGGCTATTGTGTTACTGATATTTGAATTTATGAGGTCAGCAGTTTTTCTAAAAGAATCAGAATAATTCCAATTGAAAGAGACCTTGGCAGGTCTTTAGCCCAGCCTTCTGCTTGCAGCACTTGTCTGTCTGTCATTTTCTCTATCATTTTGATACATGAATGAATATCTGTGTGTTTCTGTATTCCAAAATATGTGGCAGAAACTTAGCATGTTACGGTGTGTGTCTTTGTACCTTCTGCATAAGTAGCATTCTAGCACTCAATGTTGGCTAGGTTTTGCTGTGTCAGTTTTTATTTGATTGTTCTTCTAAAGACTATAACGAAGCTTGTGTAAGCAGCTATGTGTCTCTTCTTCATTCTGTTCTTACAGTTCCTCCACAAAAATCATGCAAAGGCCTCATCAGCATGATACAGAATAAAAGACTGGAAATATATACCCCCAAATTGGATTTTTTTCCCATCATTCAGTTTCAGTTGCAATAGCATTAGGAGAAAGAACTGAAGCAGAAATGCAACTAAGTTACCTTAAAAAAAATGCCTTCATTTTTATTTACTACTACAGATAAATCTGTGTGAAAGCAAAGATACAAAGCTGTGTTCTTTTTGCTTTTTGGGGTTTCGTTCTGTAGCTATTGTTATCAAAGTGTTCCCACTGCCTAATAGCAATAAAAAGCCTTCTTTTTTATTTGCAGATAAACGTAAAATAATCATCTTTCAGTGTTCATGTTTTTAAATTGTACCTACCTTTATCTCAGGTTAAACTTTGTTTTCTCTCTGTTTTGACTGCTGTATTATCCTGAAAGCCATAAGATCTGTAAGGATATAATCTGAGATAACAAAAATACAAACAGAGGGATAGGTCTGTTCTTCTCTTTCTCACTGAGCTGCAGTGCTTTTAAAAATGTATTGTTTAAGAGACACAATTTTACAGGGTAACATGATTTTTAAGTTTTAGACAATGGGATAAAATCAGTCTTTGGAGAACCTCAGTTAAGATCTGACCTTTAGAGCTCAGGCTCCTCTCCCATTCCTTCTGCCTTTTAATAAGAATAATGTCTGTGAGAGTAAATCAAGTATCCTGTTTTCCCCTTCTTTGGTAACCTTTGCATTTTGCGCCTACAGAATGCCAGATTCACCTGGTGAAGTTACAGAATATCCCTTGTTTGTCTCAGTTAGTGACTGGCTGGACTCAATAAAAATGGGTCAGTATAAAAATAACTTCATGGCAGCGGGTTTTACAACCTTGGATATGGTCTCAAGAATGAGTATTGAGTAAGTATCTACTCTATTATTCCTGTCGTGGTTAATCTGGAATTGTTTGGATGCTACGGTTATAAAATGGTCACGATGTATGGAACAGGACTTTCATTTGCTTTCATATGTAAGCTAATAAAAGATATAGATCTTATCAGAGCAATATTGGAGAAAGATATAAGTGAGAGCAGATAGTTTTATTCTGCAACTGTACTATGCAGTACCAAGCTGGAGTACCAAGCACTTGTATGTGTTTTAGGGGAAATCAGTTTTGATCTGGTCCACTGAAATCTGGGGCTGAGTGTTTTCTCTGTTGGTTTAAACAACATCAAACCTAAGTCATTCCTCATGTGGATGTTGCTCCATACCTTGCTGCCTTTCTTCAAATGCTCTCTTGATCCCCTCTCTTATTTTGGGGTGGGGGGGGAAGACTGCACAACTTGAAAGTGTTTTTCCTGAAAGCATCTCCAATTCCACTCTCATTATTGAAATGAAAATACTGCACACAGTAATTAAGGGTCTGGGCAAACTATGGATTTGTATGGTAGCATAATATTACCTATTTTGTTCTTTATTCCTTTCTTGTTAATTTATAAGCTCTCTTTTTATTTGGGGAGCATCTATATTAATTCCAATATCCAGTTGGTAATGACAAGTCAGTTAAGGTGCAACCATTCTATATGTGAAGTTAGAATTGTTTTTCTCCTATATGTCCTCTTTATATTTATCTAACCTGAAATTCATCTGCCATTTTATGACATCGTCACTATGGCATGGTTATAGGGTATATATAGGCCTAGTTCATAAGATCCTTCCAAACCTCTGCACAGCTAGCGCTTTCCCTTACTGCCAGGAATAACTTCACTCCTCTGTTCACCTGTTTTTCCAGAGCATTTACTGGTTTGTTGGACAACACAGAGGTCAGCTTAGGTCCCTGCAGATTTCCCCTGTTGACTCCGTTGTAAGAATGGAGGTTAGGAATTTACTCCTGACGGCATATCTTCTAAACAGTCATTTGTAAGTGCAAAGGTATTCTCATGCCATAGCTCCTTATTTTCCTTACAAAACTTTGATGAGGGATCTTCTCTAAAGCCTTATGGAAATCCAGGGAGGATATGTCAAATGGTTCACCTTCATCCATATGTGTGCTGGCTCCTTCATAGCAAACAAAAAACTGTAAAAGAGGAATTCTGTCTGCAGAACCCTTCTCTTCTCAAAGAGACTATATTTATTCTGGTATTTGCTAATTACATTCATTATTACAGTTTCTATTATGCCCTACACTAAATTCCGGCCTGGAGTTCCACAGATCTCTAATGTGAACTTTTTTTTCCCTGAGCACATTTTCCCCTCCACCATGCCTCAGGCATCAAGGCACTTTAAAGCAAGAGGTTACACATCCGTAGCTATCTTTGAGCTCCTCTTGGCTAAATACAACATTGTTCCGGAGATGTGTTGCTCTTTCTTTTTTTTGTCTTATTTTGCTTTTTGTTTCTCCCGCTACTTCTTCTGCCATCACTTCCACTTCAAACAGATTCTCTGGAAGGTTCATCATAAAGGTTTTGGCGTGGGAGTCACTTCTTTAGCAGTGAACATCAACTCAAATCAGTGCTTTAATCTCCCTGCAGTGGCCAGTTTTTCTATGTTCTTTCATATCATGATCATGATCATCAATAGGCTCTGCAGATACTTTGGCAGGCTCCTTGCAGCCAGTGAGTTTGCAAAAAAGTTTATTAATGGTTTTATTACTGGATGCCTTTCACTGGTTGTTCTTCATTTTTGTTTGGTTTTTGCCTGCTTTACTTACCTGTGAAAATACAGATAATTCATCATCCTTTCTAGTTTCTTCTTTTTGACACCACTTCAGGTTTCTTTGAAAGATTCCCTCTTTCTTCAAATAACCTTTCTTACCCCATTCTTTAGGGATGTTTGCTTCTCTGAGCTTTATCTGGCCTTTCTGGATAGGTGGTATGCACCGGTCCTGCATGTCTAACACCACCTCCCCTGCAAGGGCTTACTGTCTTAGCTGCCTCTTTTCGCTTTGGCAGGCTACATATTTTTGCATAGTCCCTTCTGATCGTAAGTGTTGTGTATGATCTCTCATATGGATGTTAAGCTGAAATACATAGTAGCTGCTGCTACTCAATGGCTCTTCATTTGCAGGATTGTCTGCAGGTATCTTGAACTGCAAATCTTGAACCCATAAGGATCACATTTCATCTTGTGGGCTCCTTAACTAGCTATATCATGAAAATTTCCGAGGATCTCTGAACGTGCAATGGTTATGCTATGTTCCAGTGTGAATGCACACAATTGACAGGGCATAACTGAAATTTCCTGCCCTCGCTGCCTCTCTGATCTTTCTCAGCACATTGCAGTTGGTGATATTTAGAGAGCTGAACTAATGGACTGTGCAGGATGCTGAGAGCTGTTGATTTTGTTTCTGACAGCGTTGCGCTCCGTGGATGTGCTGCCCACGCTGCAGTGCAGGGCGAGATGGGATGAAGGGGAATGGGGAGGGAAGTCTGGGTCAAGCGGGTAGGCTCACTGCTGTGCTGATCTTTGGACCATCTCTCATCATCATTCCCCAAGTTATCAAAAGCAAAACCTCAGGAATTCCTGCCTCAGGGTTGCAAGAGTGAGCTCTGTTCCCCCACATGTATGAGTGGAAAGAAAAATGTTACCACAGCAATAGCCAATTTTTATTGGCTCTTAGGTTCTTATTCAGGATTTGGAAGAATTTTTCACTAGTAATACCACTGCAGATAGCAATATTCTAACTCCAAGATTTTTTTTTCTTTTTTCTTATCTGACTGTCTTTAAAAGGTGGAAGTGGCAAATGTGGACATCTGCAGCATTATTATATATCCCATTTAAGAAAGTAAACGGTCCTAAAGTGGGGCAATTCATCGTATAATCTTTTCTGTGCATGAGGCTTTGCTATACTTGTATCCATGATGAAAATTTTTATTTTACAGTGACATTAGAAGAATTGGAGTTGTACTCATTGGACACCAGAGACGAATAGTGAGCAGTTTACAGACTTTGCGGTTACACATGATGCACATACAGGAGAAAGGATTTCATGTATGAAAGTACTAGAATCAAGTGTGTTTTGTGCCTCAGCATTTCTAAAATGGAAAATATTCTCAGTCTT
>NW_010580896.1:229494-258001 GCF_000705375.1 Tinamus guttatus | reverse complement strand
CGCCCCCGGAGCCTTGGGAGCCGCCGCGGCGGGAGCGGCGGAGAGGCCCCGTCCTCCAGGCCGTGCTGAGCAGCCGGGTCGCTTGCTCCTAGCGCTCCGGGCTCCTTCCGGCTCCGGGCTCCGCTCGGTTCCTGGAGGGCATGGGGCTACTCTCTCTCTTGCTGTGAGAGTTGGGGGGTCAAAATGACCCTGGTAGTTGAAGTTTTAGATAATACTATTCCTCAAGGGCCTCATTAGGGTGGCCCGGGCAGCTCTGGTATTTCAGCGTTTAATGTAAATAATTACAAATAATCTGGATAATTTAGATAATCCAATTTAATGGAGTTTGGAAGAGGTCTCTGAAGACTGGCCTGATCACCCACTCAAAAACTCCACATACCCGCTTTGTGTAGCACGTGCTTACTGCTGATAACCGGGGTGGCAGGTTGTGATGCACGGCTTGGCAGTTACAGAAAAGAGGTGGCAGAGCCAAGGCATCACTTGCTTGAGGCCCTGCAGGACTGTATGTCTCAGTTGGTGCTGCCGCACAGCCTGGTTAGTCCCTGCTGTTCTAGAAAGTGCCTTGTGTGAGCAGTTTGTCTTCCTCAAGAGTTTCACGCCCTGGTTATTCACAGTGAATATCAGTCATTGATGCCTGAAACAGATTTGATTTAGATTGTAGGCTGTTATCAATTCATGGACTTTGGGAGCAAGGTATTTGACCAAACTCTATTTTAAATAATTTAAGAATCAGTCTAACATTATATCCTATTTAGTGTCATAGTCTAAGTAGTAGTTGGCAAGAAAAGAATCTTAGGTACTTCAGATGCAAGTTACCTCAATAATAGCATCACCTCTTATGTCAGCTGAATGCAAATCTGGTGTCCAGTGAAATTCCTGTGTTTCTTATCAGTTTTTCCAAATGCTTGCCTTTTCAATTGACTATGTTTCATTTGTTCCAGGGAGCTGCTCTTTTCACCTGTAGTTCTTTTTTAGCTGGGGAGAGGGCTAAGTAACCAAAAGTAATTTTTCTCCTTCGCAGTTGTTATAAGAGTTTTTTTTAGATAAAATGGCCATAATTAACATGTTGCTAGAAAGTGTTTTTGAAGAATGCATTTTGGGCTTGGAGATAAAATGTGAACCAGAAACATCCAAGTTTTTGTGTTTTTTTTTTTTCCTCTTCCATTTAAGAGTGTCTACAAGATTCACTCCTCCTTCCCTGTATGGTAGCCTTTTCTCATTTCAACCTTCAATATAGTGGATGAACATATGAGATCGGGGAGATGCCTATTTGCCTGCTCTTTTGTTGAGTTACTTTCATTCATTGAGAGACACAGGGAGGTTGCGCATAGCCTAGAGTATTTAGGCCTGGAAAAATGAAATGTAATCTTTGTTCTTTCAGAAGTCTTCCCGCAACATCTTCCAGAATATTCTGTAGTCATCACCTTTTAATTAGTGAAAAAAAGTAGCATTTCTGCAGAAATTAGCAGTGCTTATAGTCAAAAACCCTTCTAAAGCTTCTGCATTTGTGGTATTTTTTGATGTGCTTTTTTGCTCAGCCATTTAATAGTTGAGTGATCTCTCCATTACAGGCTGTTACAAATCAGCTTAAAGTAAGTTACAGTAAAAGTCAATATTTCCTATTGAAAATTTTGTAATAAAATATTTTTGTGCTGGAAACCTTTTATCCTCCAGAGTATAGGCATTCAATCTTAGTTGTGCAGAGAAAAGTGTGTTTTAATTAAAAATAGGAATCACAAAATTCTTTTAGCATGAATTAAGTACTTTGTTGAGTGTGCTACTAATCTTTGTTTTCAGATTGTTGTTGATTGTTGAAGGTGGTGTTGAACTATCACTACTCAGTGGTAGTTATTTAGAATGTACAAGGGTTATTCTTGCAAACCATGTTCAGTTAGGTGCTGCAAGAGAACACAATAATATAAGTGAGCTTCCTCTCATGTGTTACTGCCAGGTACCTTCAATCAGACAGCTTCTGGGCAGGAATAGCAGTTTGGCTTCCACCTGACCTGCAGCCGAGTGTTATGTTGTCTAGCCTCATATCCCTTGAATCTATTATAATCAGATTTTACTTACAGTGAGTGAGTACCTAATTTATATGTGTTAATATCGGCAAAGCTGTTAAAATTAACGTTTCAGTTGAATTGACAGACCATACTTTATTCTGATTACAGTACATCACATAGCAGGTGCTTAAGAAGGCAAATACTGTGTCGCTTTGTTATCTGAGTTATAACTGACTGTGTTTCTGACATTTTGAATTAAAATGCAATTACCTTTTTTTTTTTTCTTTCAGTTCAGTGGATGGTAAGGAGGTGTGATATTTGTGCTGCTATTTGGAATACTTAGAGTGATGCCAATATTGTTGCCCAGTGACTCAAGGACACTGTTATATTGACAAGGCTATAAACGGACAATCTACTTTTGTATCAAGGCTCCTTCGCTATAATCAGCTTACGCCCCATTTACTTAGTGTACCAGGCAAACCTGCTGTGACAGTGTTCAGATAGTGTCGGTGTGATATTTGTGCTGCTATTTGGAATACTTAGAGTGATGCCAATATTGTTGCCCAGTGACTCAAGGACACTGTTATATTGACAAGGCTATAAACGGACAATCTACTTTTGTATCAAGGCTCCTTCGCTATAATCAGCTTACGCCCCATTTACTTAGTGTACCAGGCAAACCTGCTGTGACAGTGTTCAGATAGTGTCTTATTCAAACCCTTCTTTTAAAAGTTTAAGGACATCTTAACACATGCCCACCTACTGTGTTAGCACCACTGTACTTGAAACAGTTTTTAAACAGTTATTTCCTTCTGTGATCTTCTGAACAGGTGATTTCTGCATATTTGAGCAAGAATTATGGGATTATTTGACAAACTAGCAGGATGGCTTGGACTGAAGAAAAAGGAAGTTCATGTTTTGTGCCTTGGTTTGGACAACAGTGGCAAAACGACAATTATAAATAAACTTAAACCTTCAAATGTAAGTAACCTACTTAATTCCCTGGTAACTTCTTTACTGCAGAGTTGATGTCTATTTAAACTGTTTTTGCATGCTGTTATACTAAATATGACTATGGAGGAGTGCTGAGTTTTTGGCTTTTTTATTTCATGCAGTAGAAAAAATGTATATTAGTTCAAATTAACTAAAGTTAATTGTGAGTATTTGCATGCATGTTATGAAAACTAAAAACAACACTGCTAATGTGGCAGTATTTCAAAGATCACACCGTAAGAAAGTGTTTATAATGGCTGAAATTAGGATCTGAAACATTCTTAAGTCACTTAAATGGTACAGATTTGCAATTACAATATATGTACCAAACATTAGATGAATGCAGTTCTGTAACAACCTGTCTTTGTCTATATTTATTACCTTTGCTGTAAAGTCTTACTATTTAGTATGTAATAAAAATAGAAAATAGCGAGAGATGCAAATTGAATTCAGAATTTTGGGAGTAGGGTAACTTTAAAAGGAGTATCAGTTAGACTTATAGTATCTTGAGCAGAATATAGTAGAACTACCTTGCCTTTAAGGAACTGTTTTAACCATTAAAATTGCTTAAGGAATGAGAATATATGGATTTTGGGGGACATGCTCACAGACAGAGGCTTGTTCATCTCCATGATATGCGTTTGAGATGCTCTTAAATTCTGTTTCTAGGAGGATGCAGCTTTTGTTCATTAACTTTCATTTGTTTTTTTTTTCTGTAGAGTACAAATGAACATAGTTTAAAACTCGAACTTGTTAGAGAGCCTGCTACTATTCCTTTCATAGGAATTATTCTTCCACTGAAAATTAAATAGAATTATAAAACTAACTACTCTCTGTTGCCAGTTGATTGAGGAAAAGATATGATTTGAATTGGGCAAATAATATTTTTATATGTATATTTTTGAAACCTTCATTGTAGCAGAGTTTTATTGTAGCAGAGTCATTGTAGCAGAGTCATGCATTAAATAGCAAAAGATTCAGAACTAGGGTTGAAAACTTCAAGATTTATCACAGTGATGGGTATAGGAGAAGAGAATTATTCAAGTAAAGTAAAAATTTCATATTTCCTTTACTCCCTTTCATACTTCCTTTACTTTCCTTTACTTTTCAAATCACATGAATGGATATTTACTTGTGAATGTTTTCAGTTAATCTGATGTTTTAGGAAGGTTGATTTGCATGCTGCTTGTGTAAGTCCCACCCTTGCAACCCAGTGTTCCTAAGAACTGCTACTTGGCCCTGGGAGTGATACGTTAGTTGACAGGCAATAAGTGTATGCCTCTGTTTTGTTCTCCATCTGTTTGCAGTTACCTCTGTCAGGCCTGATAAATATGCTTGAAATAAATGTTAAAAAATAGCACCTCTTCTACTTCACACCAAATAGTCACTTGATGACAGAAACTGTTGAAAAACTGATTATGATTGCTGAAATACCTTTTTTTTCATAATGAAGGTACAGTGAAACAAACTAAGCTTGTTTCACTTGTATGTGAGGAGGAGTCAAGTGTTTATAGATAGTCTTTGTAATAAGAGGCTGTAGAAAGTCTGTAAAAGGGATTTTATGATACTTTGTGAGGCAGCTTTATAATCTGCCAGTGTCAGTTTTCTTCCTGCTCAATATCTTTGCTCCTTAGAGAAGTTGTTTGGTTGTACCAACTTAGCTGATAAGTTGCTTTGATGGTGCAACAGTAGGCCTGTTTGTCAGTCTATTAGTAAACCTGTATATTTTGGCTTTCCTTTCTGGTAAATAGTGGTTTCCTCTACTGATCTAATAGTTTGAATAGAACTACAATGAGGTCATTGCGTTATCTCTGCTGTATACTTTCCCATGTCAGATGGGTTCCTTTTGATATGAGTATGGCAAATGTAGTGTATTGATAGACTTATGTCCCCTGTTATCCAAGAGGCTTGGGATACTTCACAGTCTCAACCCAAACAAAACTGTGATCTTCAGAGTGCAAAAATACTTTGATGTCAGTGGTAACTCTTTAAGCTGTCATGTTCCTTGTTAACATATCACATATTTATTTCATAGGGAGTATACGCATGTGAACGCAGTAATTCTAGTGTAAAAGCCAGAGATTTCACTCTTAAGGCTGAAATGTCTTCCATCCCTAACTTTTATCCAATAGTATCCATATTTTTGTTTCCTAGAAAATACCAAACTTTGATCTTGAATTATAGTTCTTTTCTGGGAACTTATTTAATACACACTACCTAGATTTCTGGAAAGTTTGTATTGCACAGAGTGCACAGAGTTTGGTGTGGGGGGGAGGGTCAGAAAGATGTGTAATATATTCATGCTTTTGCATAGATTTCTATAGTTTCATGTTTTTTAACTTGAATTTAAAATATATATATTTTTTTAAAGGCTCAAACTCAAGACATAGTTCCAACAATAGGATTCAGTATAGAGAAATTCAAGACATCCAGGTAATATGCCTTCTTTCATTTGTTTGTTTTAACGATAAACCTGAATATACATGTAATAGGACTATTTTGCTCTTTCAGTGTGATACTGTTAAGTATAATGTGTGGTAGTATCATGCAATATTATTCAGTTTGCTGTTTGAAATGTTGTGGTATCCTGGTGTCCTAATAGTGATTCAGGAGTGGCAGTGTTAGACCCTATTTAATGTTATGTGGTGCTATAAAACTGTGTGCAGAAAATTTTGCAATAGTGCATCTGATTTCCCAAGGAATTTGTGAATCAGGCACTTTTAGAGACTTGAAAAAGGTCAGTTGCTTGGAGAGTAGCCTGTATTCCATTAAGCACTGGCACTGGAGAGACTCTGAAGAGATTGCATTTTAATCTTATTAAATAAAAAATAGTGTTTACAGCCTCAGAAGTATAAAGATGGCAGGGGCAAAGGTCAGGAAAAGGAAGACAAAATTATTAGTGGAACAAAGGCTGAGCTGTAAGGAAAGCTGGGATACACAAATGTGAAGTGATGAGACAAAGATGTTTGAAGGACATGATATTAGTTATTTTTATTTCTTCAACCTTCACAATATATTTTTAAAGGGTGCAGTGAGGCTTCAAACCAAGTAGCATGCCCCATTGGATTCGAAATCTGCAAGAAAATATTTTTCTCTTGAGCTGACATGTAAAATTGATAGGTATTATATCTGTTATATATTTATGTCATAATAGGAGAGCCTGAATGAGAGCTTATGTCATATTTGATGTAATTTTATAACCAATTTAGTTCTTGTATGTAGAAAATATGCAAACAATATATAAACTTTTTATTGTGAAATCTTTCTATAGAAAGACCACAAAGCTGGGTACAATATTGTGAAATCAGATATAGTACCAAAGTTCCTTTTGAAATCTTTTCCATTTGATTAGAATTCAAGCTGGGTTTTTTTTTTTTTTGGCCCTTTTTTTTTCTTGTCAAGGTAACAAAAAATACTTTCTTTGCAGTTTTGTTTTTTATTTCTGTGCCTCATACACTTTTTTTTGTTTTGTTTTGTTTTTGCAGTTTGTCTTTCACAGTGTTCGATATGTCAGGCCAAGGCAGATACAGAAATCTCTGGGAACACTACTACAAGTAAGCATATCATTTATTTTATTGCCTGTTAATTATTGTTGTTCCTGTTAGCTGACATTGATGTTATTTAATCAAAGTATGATAATACCTCGTGGTTAGAAGTGGTTCAGAGAAGACCCGTGTTCCACAGGAGATCATTCTGTATTATCACAACTTTTTTTTTCTGAAAAAGGAAAATTTGGACATGTTGTTAAACAGAGTAGTTCAGGGGACTTCTTGTTAACCCAAATTTTTAACATACTAGAGATGAGATATAGCAAAAAACTCCATCCTGGGGCTGGGGGGCGGGAGAAGGAGATAGGGTAAGCTGGGTATCTTACCTTCCTATTCTTCTCTCTATGTGTGATTTAGGTTCCCAAAGATGTTAACTGATGGCAGAGATTGTTAAAGGGGAAGTGAGATACCTTACAGTATAAGGCATATGTAACCAAGAACCCAACTAAATATTCTGTAAATGTTATTCATTAAGCAGGGTATTCACTGTATTTCTACCAATAAGTAGTACCAATATGATAGTATTATGTAAACACCTCTTTATCATATTTGATTTACTTCTAACAAAATTTGAAGCTTCATATTTGTTCTTTCATTGTTACTCTCGTAAGCCTGTTCTTGGCCTAAGGTGAACGGCACAGTAAATCCCATAGAAATAGCTTGAGTTCTTTACCTTGAATATTTTATATTCATGCCTGTTTCATGTGGCAGCATTAACTTTTACTCTAAGGTCTGTCATCATCTTCTGCTGCAGAAATACATTAATATGAAACTTGTATGAGGAAGAAATTTTCAGAATAGTTCACAAGTGCATCTCCCAAAACTTCATTTGAATTTCAGTGACGGATTTCCTTAAGCTGCTCTCAAAACGCTGGTTAAAATATTTTTTCTGGCTCTTATCTTTAATGCAGCAACTATCCCTAGTGTGCCATAAACTGCTTTTAGTGTGTTTATGATTTTTCTAAAAGGGAATTTCTTGGGTAATGCTGGCAGTGAAATGTACGATTTTGTCCACTTTTCTGATTCAGTGCAGTAGTCAAATATCTCATTTAACTTAGCTAGATATAATATAGGCATAAAGATGTACTATGTTTTGGCTATAAAGTTAAGCAATATTTAATTTTGCAAGAATAGCAAAATGGCAATTAAATCTTATCAAATGTTTGTGTGTAAGCAGGTGCTTCAGAGTACCTAAAGCTGTTCTCCTTTTTAGCTTGGAACTATCTCCTACAATGTTCTCGAAGTATGTTTCTCTTAAAGATTTTTAAGCTTATGTTGTGTTCCAGCTACTGTGACATGTTTGCAAAGTTATTCTGGGGTAGCATATGTATCCTAGAATTCTTGATCCCTCTATAGAAGTTTTGTATGTTCATGAAAAATATTTAGATGTTCTCAGCTAATATGCAGCTTTATTTACAGTACCTCAAAACAGAATAGGTCTTCCCACACGATCATAGGCTGATCAAGTTATTTCTGTTATTCAGTAGGTCTAGAATTATTTCTTATCAAATTATGAAGAAGGTGCATGATGCTGAAGAGGTGAGATTGCATTAGTAATGATCTCTCTTGGAAATGCAAAATGAAGGAGAAATACATATTTATATGTATTAACCGAATGAAAAATACTCTTTTTGTGGTTCTTTGATGAATTCAGATGAACGGTTAGACTTTGGCTTCAAATACAAAATGGAGCATTGTCATAAAATATCAATAATACCCTGAAATCATGAGCTGCATAGCAATTATAGGTATTGCATCGCTTGTCATATCACCAAGGAAAATGTGTTAATGGTTCTGAAAGTTGAAAGTTCTCACATGTGAAACTCAGAGCCAAAAAATCTGATACTGTTTGTGCAGCCACAACACACACAACACAACACTTTTGTCAAAGTTGTTGAGACTGCAGAGGTCGCATTATTTTAAAAAAGGATAATTGAGCTTCCTCTAACTAAACCTGTCTTAGTTTAGGAACTAAAGCATTTTGACCAAAACCTAACTCTTGAGGTTTTCCTTGCATATTTACCATATCAGCATTGAAGTTGGTTACATTTCAGAGGTGAATTTTCTGCCTCAATAGCGAAATCAAGATTTTCTGGAGGTTGCTTGTAAACTTACAAAACTGGCAACCTCATTTCTCAGAATGCCTCTATGCTGGTAACCAAAAGACTAAATTTCATTAATAGGCCTAGATTTAAATATTAGTGATAAATATCAACAGGAAATAGAAGGGAAAAATATCAGGCTTGTTTGTTCTTTTTGGTGTTTCTGCTAAAGCATTTTCTTAACCAAAATTTAAGAGAACCTATAATGTGCCTCTTTGCTCTTTTTATGTTATACAGAGAAGGCCAAGCCATTATTTTTGTCATTGATAGCAGTGACAAATTAAGAATGGTTGTGGCCAAAGAAGAACTTGACACTCTTCTGAATCATCCAGGTGAGGAGGCTTTTCTTTCCCCCTTCTCTCTCTGTACTTGTTACATTGTCTTAGGAGAAAAACTTCTTGCTTCACACATTCTGCATGATGACTGTTTTACAAATATATTAGCCATTCATGAATACTAGAATAAAAATGGTACTCTTGAATAGTTTCACACCTATTCAGATTTAGACTTTGATCATTGAGTTATGAGTTGGATTGGTCCCTAATTAATCGTTGTAGACCAAAAGTCATGTTGTTTTGACAAAGAATAAATTTTGAGACTTAAGGAAATTGGAGAGCTTGTATACGGACACTAACAAATACCACAAACATTTCCAGGATAGCTGTTAATTTCTCTAATGTAAAATTTCTTTTTTTTTTCATTGTCATTAGATTTTTAAAGTGTGAGAAGCTTTGTTTGTTTGTTTGCTTGTTTTTTAATTACATTGTAGCCAGGTATAGTGATGGATCATTGTACCAGTCAGTTCCAGCTGTCTACAGAAGGTTCTGGGATAGAATGGGATGTGGGAGGATTCATGAAGAAGAGTTTGGTTTTAGGGTTGTTTTTTTAGTTGATTTTTTATTAAGTTTTGAGAATTGCTGACTTTGTCCCTATTTCTTCTTTCATATGGTTGATATTATTGCAACTAAATTGTGTATTTGTAAGTATTAAGTAACTCTCGAGATGTCTTTCAGCAAGTTAGTTTCTCTGACTAAGCAGAGCATAAAACTACATGCAGGAAATTTTAAAAGTGAAATCATTCTATAATGTGTCTTTTATTTCTTACACTTGTTGATTCTTAACTTCTGGCGGAGCAAAAGGAAAAAAGGAAAAGCTGACTTCAGTGTCTCTAACAAGGAATAGTAGTATGTGATATGGGCAATTATGAGCCTCTGGTTTTATTTTCCATGCAGACCACGTAATACATAATTTCATTCCAGAGATGCTGTAGCTGGCTGTGCGTGTGCTGACTGGGCCCTCTTCATTTCATGTTCAAGGATTTGGGCCAGTACAAATGCAGGCAGAAAACAAGACAGTCATGCAAAAAACAAAGGGAAGGCTTAGTGAGCCAAAAGCTGCAGGTAGATTACAGGCAGCCTGGTGAACTTTGTAACAAGGCAGTAATCAACCACAGTGGTTAAAAGGCAATTCTTTTGGTGAAGTGGAAGCCACACAGGACAAAGGATGGGAATGAGTATTAGGTGAAAATCTGTATAATAAGGAGCTGATTTATTATAGGGTAAGTAGATGTAAATGTTAAGGACAGCAAGATGCAAAATTAGGTGGGATTTTTTTTTGTTTAGATACTAATCGGTTAGTAATGATGATCTCATAAGGCAGTGCTCTCCTGCTTCTGAAACGGTAGTGTCATCTAGTTCTGAAAGATCACGGTTGTAGCCACCCAGCAAGTTTCTTGGTGTCAGGAAAGGGCAGTTTTGTGTTTTGTTGCCGTGGGGTAGCTCAGCAGAAATGCACCTATAGTGTTCCTGTTCTGGAAAATCATTCTGGATTTTGATAGGTCTTAATGCTAGATCCAAAGAGAATGAAGAATCTTCTAGTGATGCTTGATTAAAGAAGATATTAACAAAGTCCATAGATATTTTACTAGCACAGCAATACTTTTGTTTTTCATTACTGTTCTACCCTTCCCCTCACACAGCCTGCTTTTTCCCCTTGTATCCTTCTGTCTTTGCGGACTTCCTGGAGCGCTTAAATGTGTGTGTTTACTTAAAGAAAATTTAGATTTATTTGAATGGTGGTTAGCAGCCTTGAGTCAATCCCTGGATTTGAAAGGCTTAGCAATCTGCCAGTGAAGTAGAAGGTTTCATCTGTTTTTGCCAGATTTTGCATGAAGTGGCCGGGTGAAAGGGAATGATCAAAATGTAGTGTGATGCATTGCATTAGTAATGTTAGAGATTGTGCTAGGTGGGGCTGCTTTATAAATCAGAGCTGTAAATTATTTTACTTATTTAAGTGGAAAAAATCTACAAATAATGGGTTTTATAATGATCTCTTATATTTTTAATTGTTTATCAAAACAAGCATTCTTCATTGTTTTGCAAGATCATAGTCTTTAATTTCCTCGTTTAGATATGGACTGTTGGGTTACTTGACCTCCAGCACATGCTTCTAAAATAACCTGAAACTTCTGTGAATTTGAGATACACCTATCTTTATTGTTTAGGGTTCTAGCTTATTAGTTTATACGGTTTATTTTTAATGTGTTAATGTGTAACTATTTGCAATTAGAAAATTCTAGCTTTTATGTTAATGACTGTGGAAAAACAGGAGGGGAAGAGCAAAGCACTGTGTAGGTACACTAGGAAATGCTGTGTATCTGTGGGAATATCTGACCTTCGTTTTATTCTACGAATATCTTTTAAGTAAAAATTTATGACTGTTTTGGCCCATTGTAATTGCTGTAAGAAACACTGCAAGTTCCTTAAACTGATCTCTTTGTTTTTAATATATGCATAAGCTGCAACCTGTGAGTATGATAGTTCAGTTAATTATACTTTCAGTTGCTGTAGGATGTTCAGTCAGAAAACAAAACCAGAAAAGCTGTTCAACTGTGAAACCAAAGCAGAGATTTAATGATGCTCTGCTTTTGTAGTTTTAAGCTTTTGATTTATGTTAAAGGATATCAGGAAAAGAAAATTCATCCGTCAGAGGAGGAAGAAAGCTGTAAAAAATTGTTAGCCTTTTTGGTAAGCACTCATGACCTCTCAGTATAGATTCTAATGGTGTTATCTTCACCTGTTAGGTGGAAAGGTTGAGTAGAGGGAGTTGACAAGGTCCTAGCTTTTTTCCTATGTGAAATAACTTCTTCAATGACTTGTTTGTTAATTGAATTTGTTGTTCATTCTTTAATTTTACTATCTTAAAAAGAGTCCATAGGTTAGTTATCATCACTTTTTTTTTTCTGCTATGAAGATTGATTGAAAAACTCAGGTTTTGTTTGATCCTGTAGTTAATCTTTTTTTTTTGTCACATAAAAAATGTTCACAGTTACTTCTGATTCTAGTAATTTGTTGTCAGTTTTGTGCAAGCGTGTTCCTTTCAATCTATCTGTCTAGTCTCTTAAAACTAGATTGGAGAGAGTATGCTTTGTTTCCTTCCAGTGATTTTGATTCTTACTATAGTAATCATAGAGCCTTATGCCCTTCCCGGGGTTCCAAGGATGGTCTAGTTAGTTTATTCAGATATCTACAAGCAAGTTATCTCTTCTTGCACTTTTATATGTATAAGTAGGCCAGGAATTAACAGTGATCCAGTGTCTTTGGTTTGATCGGTGCTTCCTGCCTGTAGCTGAGAAGAGCTTCTGGAAAAGAAGCCTTTGTTCCAATGAAGGTGGGATAAGGGGTGTACAGAGGTTTGCGGGGTTTGTTTTTTTTTTTGTTTTGTTTTGGTTTGTTTTTTGTTTTTATTGGTTTTGTTTTTAATTCTGTGAACTTCAAAAAAGTAAGCGACAGTGCCCAGTATGCTAAAGGGTCATTTAGACTGTCTTAATGCAAAACTCTTACACGGGTATGCAAGATACGAGTGTGCACGGGTACACATTGCTTTTCTGTCCATTTTAAATACCCAGTCATCACTGAACAGTTATGGGTAATATTTGTAGGTAGTTGTTTGATCTCCTCTTCCTTAACTTGAGCAGAAATTTACACTTAATGTATATGGTGGGTGGGTGGGGGGGGGGAGAGAGAACTTGAAAGGTTCAAAGACCTACCAGAAATTTTGGGAGCATTCTTGAAGTTTGCATCAGAGGCCACGTGACACCACAGTGTGCATCATGTTAGGATACAGCCCTTCAAGAATTGTAATTACAGGTGAGCAAAATATCCCCGTTTACTGTTTGCAGTTTATTACTTGCAGAGACCAACTGTTGCAACATATTGTGGTAGTTCTACTTCTGCTTATGCCTAGATGTTAAGCACCGTCGACTGCCTATTCTGTTCTTTGCTAACAAGATGGACCTCAGGGATGCAATATCATCTGTGAAAGTATCTCAGTTATTGTCGTTAGAAAACATCAAAGACAAACCCTGGCACATCTGGTAAACTGCTATTTCTACCCTACTTCTACTGATTCTAGTCTGTACATTTGTATTTTGACACTGTCATGCACTCAGGATTATATAACATTAATGATATTAGCCAGATCAAATGCTGTGCAATCATTTATGGAAACAGCAGTAACATTACAGCACTTGGTAGAAATGTGTTTTGAAAGAAAAATGCAATATAGGACTGAACTGGAAAAAAAATCAAAAGAAAACTGTAACCCAAATAATGAAATGGTGGAGGACTAACAGTGAAGTCAGGAATCGGCATCCTAATTGGAACAATAGTTACCATTATTATTACTGGGAAATTGAGCAGAACAGTTATTAGTGTTGCTGCTAGAACTGCACGATTCACAATACCAGTGGTAAAACCTATTAGAATTGTTTTCTTCCACTCTTCGATAACCCTAGTAAAATCCATAGGGATGAAAGGCTACCTAGTAAACTGTTCTTGTGTAATTCACGGGGAAAGTATTGTTCTACTCTAATATACTTTTTTTTTTTTGGCGGGGGAGGGGAGTTGGTGGTAGATTTTTGTTGTTGTTTCTTTTTTCACTCTAATATACTGTTTTAAGAGCAAGGTTTTTTTTGTTTTTGTTTTTGTTTTTTTGCTTTTTCAGGTGTATTTTATAGAACTTAGATTTTTTGTTAAAATTTTCAGTTATTGTAACTGTAAGGGAAAAATATCAGCAACTATCAGCTGCTAAAAACTTAATTTTCCATTTTAGGTACTTGCTTACGCAGTCTTCTCAATGTAGCCTAAATATTAATACATGTTGACAGGATCCCGTGGCAGAGGGTGACAGAGCGCTGGAACAGGCTGCCCGGAGAGGTTGTGGAGTCTCCTTCTCTGGAGATCTTCAAAACCCGCTTGGATGCAGTCCTGTGCCACGTGCTCTAGGTGACCCTGAGTGTGCAGGGGGGTTGGACTAGATGATCTCTAGAGGTCCCTTCCAACCTCAACCATTCTATGATTCTATGTTAGGGTGAAGTACATGCTATGCTTTTCTCCTCCCGCATTCCAACAGCCCCTCTGTTTAAGAGATGGCTAGAAAGAGAGAAGGTTTCATCGCCGTTACCATGGGTAATAGAAACCTCCTTCATAGCTTTGTCTGCAGAGGGCATTACCTCAGTACACCTGCAGTGGAACAAGCTGTCTTAGGTAGGCGCTCTTCTGGAACCCCTCACGTAGTTTAGAAATTTTTCCCCTGCCTTGAAACAAGAGTGGTTACTCAACAATGAAACAGATCACATCTTGAAATCATGCTCCCATGTTGGGAATTTGCAATAGAATATGTAATTAGAAAAGCTACTTCTCCATGTTAAGAATATTTTTGTAAACTGTAGCTGATGATATGTTTCAATTCTGTGAATTACAGGGCGTGTATGTGTGTGTGTGCGCATATATATATAGGCATAAAGAATCCACTAAAACTTGTTTCTTTGCAATGTTTTAGTGAGTTGTTTCATTATTTCTTTTAGTGCCAGTGATGCTCTCAAAGGAGAAGGATTACAAGAAGGTGTGGATTGGCTCCAAGGTATATCCTGCTTTTTCTTCCTATATTTTAATGTCATTAAGCTGTACCATTTTGTAAGTTTTTGTTCTTTATTACTTCCTTTGTTTTCTTTCTGTCCGCTTGTGCTATCAGATCAAATCACACAGTGAGTATTGACGCTGTATATGATATTCGTCTTTCATTCATCTCCTTAACATACACAGAAAGACCATGTCAGTTCCTCTGGCAAGAGAGTGTGGAGGGTAAACATACATTCTTGAGAGCAGTGCAATGCTGTTTCTTACAGACAATATTAACACAAGCTTCTCCTGAGCTTCAAATTATTGTTGTGGTAGTTCAGACTGTTCTGTGTTTACACATACTGTCCTGTTTCAGTTTTCCTTACATAATGTTAAGCATCTTGAAATGCAGAATAAGCAGGCTGGAAAAACAGGAAAGGGATGTGTGGATAACCATACCATTTTTCATCTCCAGTTTTTAATCTAGACCCGAAATAAGAACAAGTTACTTCATATGCATTGTATCATATGCAGATATTCATAACTAAGTAAAAAATATCAGATCTGGATTAGATCATATGTTAGGTACACTTTTCTAATTACCAAGTTGGTGTAGATGCTGTGTATTACCATATGTTGTATTGATCAAGACGTGGTTTCTTTTGTCCTCCCAGGCACTGCTAGATATATAGAATAGTGAAGTGTGATGTTGTTCTGGCAGACCTGCTGTAATTATAGCTTCCTTAGTCTAGTAGTATGTAGCTTAAATTGTGGGTGTATTAGATGGTGTAGCATGCTTTGAATCTGAGCACAAAACGTGGCCACGACACTTTAGCTGCCTTGAGGTGTCCTGCTCTGCTGAAGCCGCTAGATGTCAGTAATGCTCTGGAGTCAGAGCGGCTAAATCTCTCCCTTCGAACGGCAGTAAATCATACATGGCATCCTTCGTGACTGACACTATCTCCACTTACCGGGACGCCGGCTTGTCCTTTCTACTTAGAGTCCTTACTGCTAATTAGGAAGATTGTATTACATAAAACTGAACTGTTTGGTTGTGCTTTCAGAGCAAGGGGAACTAGCCAAAAAATAGTATTTACAGTGGTCTGCATCCCCACAGAAGGAAAGGTGTATTCTCCACGATGTAAAACCTTTCCATGATGGAAAATAGAAAGCTTACTACCAAGTTTCCTTCCCTTCTGAATCCTATCTCAGAAGGCAGATTTCCAGGAATCTTCTAAAGTGCTTTCAATCCAAATTTGGAGTGGGTGATTTTGTACATAGTTTCAAGCTAGTCGAAAGATCTCTAATGATTGTCTAAATATTTTGTCAGAAAATATTTAATTAAGCTGTTAATGTATATTCTTCAAGTATCACTACCCAGCTCTGCTGTTATTCATTTGTAAAACTTCATAGCTATTGGCTTTCTGAGCTAAAATTATTCATGGATGAGTTTTATCTGAAAGAGTTCCTTCTAACTCCCTCACATAAAGCTTAGGGGGTTGAGGTTTAAGCTGGACTGTTTGACAGTCATATGTTTAATGGACTGAGATCTTGGGTGTTTTTTTTTTTTCTTCTGTATTTCAAGAGTGAATTTCTACTGCCATTTTCTAGTCCATTCTGACAGTGCTGCGGGGATGGGGATTTGGAAACCGCAGCCCTACGTTGCATCACTCCCTAAATTACACTGTGTGGGTGTCATAAACGCCTCTGTAGAGGAGCAGTCGCCTGTTTTAATGAACGTACTTGCCTTATCAATAGTCATGCTTTTATTAGGTACTTTTCTCATACCCCCTTATAGATAGCCCACTGTTTTTTGGGAGGGAAATGTGATGGTGTCTTTTCTCTTTAGCAATACTGAACATATCAGTCTACTGCTTTCCACATTTTGTACTAGGGATGTAGTATATATATGGTAGCTAAGGAAATGTTGGAAGCTTATTCAGAAGCTGCCATCAGGCAACAATATGGAGAAGTGTGGTCATTGAGAGCACATTCTCATGTGAATTATGCAGGAACAAAATTTAAATCTTTTAGCACTCATAGCTGCTAAGGAGCTTAGTCTGAAATGCCTAAAAGAGGCTAAAATGGAATTCTGCTGAAATTGTTTCCTTTTTCATGAGCAACCTGGGAGAAAGTTACTTGGCTATGGAGGAAGTTCAAAAGTAGATGAAAGAACCAGTCAAACTGCATTGTCTCCTTTTATTATTTATTATTTCATGTAATTCTATAGCCTCAATATGCTGGCTGATATTTTCAAAAATTTAAATACAGCAAGAATTCATCTTCCTTGTGTTTAAGACTAACTCTTTCTTTTTATTACCAGATCAGATTCAAGCAATGAAGACATGAGAGGTCAATAAAAGATGTATGCCATTGTCTTATAAACTTTGTCATTAAATGTATAGGCCTCTTGTATAGGAGGAAGGATTTAATGAAACCAAACAACTCAGCGAAATATGTTCCCTTTTAGTATCTCTAAGCGACTGAACTTTTTAGTAAGCATAACACCTTAGGTATGCACATCCATGCATAAAATTGAATCTTTTGACTGGAGAGCATATTTAAAAAACAAACAAACAAAAAACCACTTTGTGTTAACAGTAAGCATCTGCAACCATTTGAGCTTTAGGTGATAATTATGTCCCCTAGATAACAAAAATATTCCATTTTTTCCCTTTTTTTTTTTTTTGGTGATACAACTTTTGAGAAAATAAGAATATTAACTTTTCCAGAGGGTGAATCCTCCACTTTTTGGAAAAAGCCTGCATGAAGTACCTAAAAGTGGGCACCTAAAATCAGCAGATATATCTGGAATTTTTTACCATGTATTTTAATGTTTTTTTTAGTAGCCATCTAATATAGGGTACTAGAAAAATATTTTGAATGAAGATACAATGATTAAGTATGAAATGTATCTGTTTTAAATGATTGCAGATGTTTTTAAGGAACTGTTTATAATGAAATGTTTTGAGTTGTGTTTGTGATATGCCATGGTAATATTTGCATTCCTGTCAATAAAACCTTAAGTTTTAAAGACAAGTTGCATATTTGAATATGTTTGGTGATGGTCTTGCTATCATAGAAAATTTACATTTCAATTTTAGTTTCAGATGGTCTTGCTATCATAGAAAATTTACTTTTTAATTAGTTTCCTTTGGAGTTTATTTGAACATCTTCCACTGGAAATAGAATTCTGTGCTTTTATAAAACCTCTTGCCCCAAGCTTTGTTTGAACCGCGTATATTTGTTACATTCTCTGATAAGGTCTGCTATTCCAGGTATTTAGAGAATATATACTTTAAAGTTCTATTTTGGGAACACAGTTAAGGGACAGTTTGCTAGGTCATTAATGTAAAATATATCTTATGCTTTGGTTATGTATGAAAACTATTCTACTTTCAAGGATGATTTTCAGCAAACGTTGTCTTCAGAAATGCACTCTAGGTAACGAATTAAGTGATTGCCCAGAAATTTGTTATTATAATGTCACCTCTTCTCCTTTTTCCCCTCTCCTCCTGTCCAAAAGAGCAAGAAACCCAGCACTTGGAATGATGGAAACTATTTAACTGAGTGACTAACTGCTCCCTGTGGGAGTTGGAACATGTCAGTCTGGCAAATGTTTTTCTTTCCCCCTCAGTAACATACAAAACCCAAGTGCTCTATAAGCCTGCCTTCTAGGTCTCACTGTGTAGAGGAAAACCTAGAGCAAAGAACTGCTTGAGAAGACCGAACAGTTTCTACATGTTCTCGGTTAAATCACTGCTGAATTGCTAGAATTCCCTCTCCCTCTTTGCCAGTCCACACTAACTCTTACTGTAAGCTCTTTCTTATAGGATGCTGTTTGTCATGAATATAGTAATGCTTAAAGTCCCTTTCCATTATATCTTTGGCCTTTTCTCAATTGAGAATTTTAAAATGTGTGCAAAACGAAATAAAATTCTGATTGAGTGCTTTTTTTTTCCTCTGAATTCTGTGGCAGATGACAGATTTATTTTGCACTGGATAATATGTTAAAAGAATAACACTTGTTGGAAACATAGTTTTCTCAGTATAAATATTTTGTAAATGTTTTGGTTCACTTAAATTTTTGAATGAAATATTTAATTTGAAGTGGGCATTATGCATTATTTTTTTTCTACCAAAGCAAATATTTAAGTTCTTATATAAAAGATCTAGCCACTCTGACTATTTCTGACTTTCTTCAATAAAAATATTTGTGAATTTGGATCTTTATTGCTTCCTGATTGTTTTTACCAAACCGGGCCAAACTGTTTATCTTTCAGACTACCATTCCTATCATGGGAACCTGTGCGACCCTGCTGCTTTGTTTTTCTCCCACTCACAAAACTGGGGAAAGTATCCTGTTTCCGTTTACTTCTGGCTTCCCGATGCAGTTAGTGAGGCCTCTGAATACAGCAGTTAATTACTTATGTTGATTATTGTTTCTGTATTTCCTCAGCAGCTCTTCTTTTCCTCATGAACTTCCAGGAGACTATGCTGAATGGAGAGCTTTTTGAAAGGGGGGCAATTCTGTAGTGAAATGTTTGGGGTGTGGGGTTTTGTTTTTGTTTTGTTTTTGTTTTCCCCTTCTGCTTCCATCATTTCTAGGTGCTTCTAGAGCATTTGTGACTGTTTTGTGGAACAGATGTTTGTGTGCATGGGAGGGGCTTTCTGCCTGTTCACCCCTTCTCTCTCCACTGTGTACAGGTGAAATCCCATAGCATGCACGGTTCATACAGCCTCGAGCTGCTGTAATAACGCCGAACTTGGTACAAGAACCATGTGTTGCACAAAGGTTTCATGCCTCTGTGCAACAGTGCTTCTTTAGAGTTGTTCTCTGACAACCCACTGGCTGTCAGTATTTAAAGCTGTTACCCTGGGAAATTCTGATTTTTAAAATAACTACAATAGTGAGCTCTGCCTGGAAACCTAAATATAGTTTGCATCGATGCTTAAGAAAAATAAACAAAAAGAAACAAGTTCCCTTGGAAGTTTAAATGCTGTTCACAGAATAACTAGTAGGTTTGGGAAGGGAAGCGTCTGGCCTGCTGCCGCGGTTGTAAGTGTGAATTTAAAAGGCAGCGCATTGACTAAAGATCCTCTTGAAGGCGGGCTGGTCTCAGAAAGCCACATGGTGTTATGTCCTGTTGCTTCTGTTTGCATTAAGCAAGGCACTCTTTAAATATTTATGATAAATTTCCTTAAAATATGCCTGATAAGACTATAGTATTTTCAACTGAAGCATGAGGCTTCGTACTCCTGTGTATTAAGTCCTGCCTTCTACATCTCTTTGAAGTGGAAGCTATCAGTTAAATATAGGAATCTAAATTAATCTTAGCCCTCTCCTCGCCAGGCTGCTCGTCCTTGAGAACCTGTGTGTTTAATCTGTACCTGCTTGTGGGGATGCGGCGAGTTTGCATGGCCTGAAGACTCGTGGGCAACCTTCTGCCAAGCAAGTACAGTATAATGGAGGCTTCTTTTAACCTCGCCCCTCCAACTATAATAGAGTTACTGCTTTTCGTTTACTAATAAGAGAGATAAGCTGCCCTGGCAGACTAGACGGAACAAATGGGTTGCGTTGCTCCGTTGTCGGCAGGAAGTCATTCTGATGCAATAATATTTGGAATGGCAACGTTACATTTTGGGGCTTCCTTAACAAGGGCCTGACTGTGCCAGGATGTTATTGCTGATCTTAGAAAACAGCTCATCCTGTAGAAGCTGTAATTGTGAAATAACCTTTTGTTAGTCATAAGAAAGGAATCAAAATAATGCTGATTTAACATACTTGTCCTTAAAAGCAAAAAAGCAAACTTACATCAAGAAATACAACTTAAAACCAGAACTTGCTTGAGAAATAGAAAGGAATCAAAATAATGCTGATTTAGCATACTTGTCCTTAAAAGCAAAAAAAGCAAATTTACATCAAGAAATACAACTTAAAACAAAACCAGAACTTGCTTCACTCTCCTTATGATTTTTTTCTGTCTTTTATTTCTTTAAATCTTTCTGCCCTGCCTTACTTCTCTTTCAGGTAGAATCCTTACAAACCTGGATCTAAACTTTCCGGTCCATTCCTTCTAATATTGGTGAGACAGGGCACCTTCTCTCCTCACTTCGCTTTGTTAAACAAATGCTGGCACTGGCACTGTGCTAGCGAAACTCAGCAGCTCTCTTCCCTGTTGCTTCTTTTGAGATACAGTATAGGTAGTGGAGGACTGTTAAAGGAGGTTGTATTGAAAAAGCAAATGAGGGAGCTACAGAGAAAAGGCCTCAACACCCCATTTGATAAAGATCAAGAAATTGCTTCTTTTGAGATACAGTATAGGTAATGGAGGACTGTTAAAGAAGGTTGTGTTGAAAAAGCAAATGAGGGAACTACAGAGAAAAGGCCTCAACACTCCCCTTTGATAAAGGTCAGGAAGAAATTGCTTTGAAAGGTTAACTTGATCAGTTGTGTTTACTACTTCACTTTTCTAAGATAGTATGACACCCACTCCCACTGCCCTTTTTCAAAAGCAATCGTTTAAGTGAAAGCTACGCTCCTATTTTTTTTCTGTCATGAAATGACCTTGTTTTACAAAGTATTTATCACAAGATGAAGTTGTTTGTATTTAAATCGTATTACTCGGGCATTAGCTCACAAGGGAATATAAATTTCTCTCTGATGCACTGGGCATCTATCCAGATCAGGTTAACTTGTTTAGTAATGGAAGTATAAATTTAGAAATTTAATATTAGGCACTTTTTTTTTTAAGTGTTTGTTTTTGGAGACCAGTAAGTAGATTCAAGGCCTAGCAAGATAGTCATTGGACCACATTTAATTTGCTTCCGAGTTGTCTAACTGGCCTTAGTAAAGGAGGAGAAGACTGTGAAAAGGATGGCAGAAATCAGGGAAATTGGGATATGCAGGAGTTCTGTGGAGGATCTTTGTTTGGACTGAAGTACAGTAATGCTAATGCTAAAGCATACTAATGAAAGCCAGTCTTCTTGAGGCTCAGTAAAAGTAGCCATAACAAACAGCTGAAGTGGCAGCTTGTCAGCACAGGCGCCCTAGTGAGGAGCGCAGCCCCCTCACACTGAGAACCTGTTGTCCCCAGGATGTCTGTGGCTGAAGAGTTTTCCTCAGCCTGGCTCTTCTCTCATTGCCCAGGCCGAGTGCCTGTTAGTTGCTGGAGCACACTCGGAGCAGCTTGAGTCTTCTAGTTCAGCTTCAGCCACAGAAAAATCAGGTTTTTTGTACTCTGTGCTTTTGCCATGTAAGCAAAAGCACCGTTAGTGGGGGATGATCAGGAGCTTTAGAGTACCTTCTGCTCTTGAGCTAAAGCACTAGTGTAGACGTGCTGTTGGAGATGTAAAAGATATAAGGGAATCACTACCATGTTTTTAAAACCATCAAGCCAAGAATCATGTAAGGGAATAGCAAAGCTCAGCAACAGATCTCCATATGCCAAGATGACCTACTGGTAATTCTAGCAGCAATACGTTGTTTCACTTCATATTATGGTCCAGTCAGAACTGGGAATGTTTATTCCATTCGTGAAGGATACAACCATGACGTAAGGATCAAGTGGTAGCACTTCCAATTTAGAGGAAATGGTGTAACGGAGTTCTGGAAAATACAGACAGTCATGAGTAAAGAAAACTTACTGGCTGTCAAGCATTGTCGCTATTCCTGGCATTGTGTACATTAAAGATCACACTGGTTTGAAGGCATTACTTGGGTAAAGTTTTGGATTATATTCCCTTGGTTTAAAATCTCACTGCATATCCCTCTAGTTTTTATCTTGATCACCAAAGTTTATTCACACAAGCCAAACGTAGAAAATTATCAGCTGATGGTAACAAGCAACAAATGGGTTAAATCAAGCACAATGTGTATTTGTTTTTTGGTGCCAACAGCATTCCAAGAGCTTATTCTTGATTTATTGTAAAGTTAAATGGATTACATAAAAGCAACTTGGTAACTACATTGTTTTGTTGGTTGAGATGACTGAGTAGAGGGGGTGTGTTTTCAAGAACAGAAAGATTCTGCTGGGACAAGTGATGCTTGTCTCTTGTAAACCTTCTTTCAGCTTTTTTTAAGTAGTTTTTATTACAAAGGGGAAATGTCATTCTGCTTTTACCCTATGGACAAATATCCATTTTCAAAAGTCCTCTGCTGAGGATTAAATATAAGGAAGTTAATGCTATAACAGCTTTTTGGAAGCAGTTCCAAATGCAACTGTGGATTGATCTAAAGTCTAATCCAGCCTAGTGTTTAGATAGTATCAATGTGCATTACAATTAAGCTTTGAGCTTTAATATAACATATCTTTAATTGCTCCCTTAAAAAAAATAGAGAATAAATTTTGTCTTAGAAAACAATTGTGTAATACCCACAGGCCTTGTGAAAGGCCTGTATATAGGGTACAATTCATAATGCATTATACTTTCTGGAAATGAAAATGTGTATCCAGACCTGATTTGCTTATTTTGTGGGAATAGTCTTGAGCACCCCTATCTCCTTACCACTAACTCCTTACCCCGGACTTCAAAACGTGCTAAAGTACTTAGTTTGCTGTCCATATTTTCAAAGAAGGCTAAGAAACTTCTGTCATAGGTTGTCCAGGTTGCTCTTCTTTTCTTGAGATGCCTGTCCTGTCATCCACACATGCAATAGTCAAGTGATTCGTGCAGGATTCAGAATATCTACGTGCTTTCTTCAAGTTTGTAGCAATGCATGAGAGATAAATGAATGACGGTTGAGCTGATGTTGCATTACAGTAAATATAAGCACGTCAGTCAGTTCCTAATGTAAAGTCTGTAGCTTTAATCAGAGGATGGATTTAATAAGGATATAATGTGAACCTTTAATTTTAGCAACAGCACACTGAACAAAATTGGTAAGACCTGCTATACTTCCACTGCTTAGGATCTACAGTAAGTGCCTCCTATGAAATGAGACTGTAGTGAAACCCTTTACATCTTATAATTCACGTTTTATTGGACTAAAGGTAGATATTAGAGCCAATGTTTCAAAAGGAGAACAACATCAGGATAAACGACTGCAGTTTAGGTTCAAAGCCGCGTTTCTTCATGATGGTCTTCACTTGTCTGGAAAATGTTTTCCCCTTTCTCTGAGCCCAAGAACAATGAATGCTTGGGTAGGGCAGCTACTTTGGCAGTCTGTAGTCTTAAATCATGCATAACTGGGTATGCATTTTTTTAATGGTGAAAAATGGCTGTGTACTTGCAAATCAATATTTAATGAAGATGAGGAAGGAAATCTTGTATTCCTTAATGAAATTTTAAAATTATTTTACTCTGTGGTGAAATACTGGGATAAAACTACTAAGTCCTGTACTGCAAGAATATCGGCATTCAGAAAGCATTAACGTAGTTGCTTCATATCTTGATACTGAGCATCTCTTGAAAGAGATGAATGAGAGAAAAGGAAAGCTTGTGATTAAGGTACCAAACTTGAATCAAATTTACTGAGACAGGGCACAAATACTCCTTATCTTTGTGCAATCATAAACAAAGAAGTTAATGTTAAAGTGTATAACATTTGTATTTTTGTATTTTAAATTTATAATAATATTAAATTTGTATTTTTCTTTGTATTTTAACATTTACATCTTGTTTAAAAAAAAATCCTATTGTTTTGCAAATCCCTTCCCAACCCATAGATGGAAACTGTTGGATTATATAGAATTTTTGGTTTGGGGTATTAAGATAAATCCTCTTTCTTTTTTTCCCTTACTAAAGGTTCTGCTGTGTTGAGCTTAACAAAAACAAACCAAAAAACTTGCTGTACACAGGCTTAAAATGGTGCAAATGGAGTAAGCTTTTATGAAATTAGAAT
Organism: Tinamus guttatus; assembly: GCF_000705375.1. The sequence continues at coordinate 233,611 of NW_010580896.1, read as the reverse complement.
GTTGATTGAATACCAAAGTTGTGTAGATGTATACAGAAATGTGTGTGTTCCTTCTGTTTAACTACAAATCCAATATTCAAATGACATTCTATGAAGAAAATTGCTAAATGAACAACAGCATAGAACCTGCTGGTTCGATTTCATGGATTTCTTTATTTGCTTGTAAGATACCCGTTTTAAAAACATTTCCATTCTTTTGGATGATTTGTTCTTTTCCGTGTATGTTAGAGGCTGGAGGAAAATGCGTTACTGAAGAACGCTGCTTAGCCGGTGTTTATGTGGTTAGGTCAGTGATGGTGCCCAGAGAGGCTGAATCCCTAAAGAAGCGTAACCCAGACCGGGGTGGTTTTACCAAGACCTCCCTGTGCGAAGAGCTCCAGCCAGAGCAGGGTGCTCTGCGGTGCTTAGCACGGGTACGAGCCCGGGGAGGAGCAGCTTTGTGACCGACCGCACGAGTGTTCCTGGTAGGAGGTGCTAGGGAAAACGCTTTGCAGCCCTGCTGGACCTTCCATATTAATTACCTGAAAGCTACCAATTCGGATGGAAGTGACGGGAAAGGACCTTATTCACCTGCCCCCATTCTAGATGACCAAATGGCACTAAAAAAATAAACCTTTTATATCATTTTTGCCCTTTGCCCAGGTGAGGGCGAAGTAGAGTACGGACTGCATCTGCCTCTGTAGGTGCTGTGTTGGCTGCTGCTTTTGCTTTGTTTGTTTAGTTTTTGCTCTTGGTGAATTTTTATTTTGTTCTTTCCAAGTCATTTACTCTTTTAGCACTGCTGTACTGGCTGAATGTATACATCACAAATGATAGGGTGGAAAATAAATAGGAGAGGGTTTCAGAAGGATGATTTCAAGGTTGTAATTAGCACAGTGAACCTTGGCCGTAGGTGGCAGTGTTTAGGTCTTATCCGAAATAATAAATAATAGAGTTAACAGCTCTCTGTGACTCCGGTTAATAGCCCGAGCCGTTCCCAGCTGTCTTCCCCAGGCACGGAGGCATTTGAACGGTAGCAGCTGACCATGTGTCTCTCCTCTAAGCCACTCTCGGCAAATCAAACAGAGGAACAGTGTGTGCACAGCTAAAGGACACAGCGGAGGGCTGGGAAGCTGCGCGGTGCGAGCTCAGCAGCAAAAGGTCACAGCTAGATCAAAGTTAAATCCTCGAAATCCTTGCTAACATACTTCATCTGGGTAATACTATGCACCCGAGACAGACCCTCAGTTCTCTGGTACGCCTTCATTCCAGAATAAGCACAGAGTGGAAATTTAAGATCATCAGTATTTCTTTCCAGCATCTGGAAAGTGAAAACTGTCAAAAATGGCTAAGAGATAATATATGTGATGACTCCGTCTTAATTATGTCTGAGTTCGTGGTCTCATGCTACCTACTGGAAACCTTGTCATAATATGTACTAGAAAGGAAAAAGGTAAGTAAAGGACCACCCATTATTAAAAAGCTACTTAAGTTTGTAGCACTTTTATTTCTGGATATGTTTTGGAAGATCCTGGAAAATGGGATTGCTAATTAAGTAAGAAAAAGTCATTGTGATAAAATAGTTTCATTGATAGATACTTTGTATCATGAGACCATTTTTTATTATAACAGCCCAACAAAGCAAACAGTTTGGGAACGCTTTTATCATTTAATAGTTGTGCTAAAATGTACTTGCAGGCAAAATGTTTAGTTTTGTGGTTTTAAGGCTACATTTCTCCCTGGCTATCTCTGCAAGATATTAGAAAAAGTCCAAATCTGCAAAAAAGTCCAAATCTGCAAAAAAGTCCAATCTGTGAGAGAGGGCTCTTCATAAACAGTGTGATGAAAACTTGCTTTCCTTTTTCGTATCCAAACAAAAAAACATTGACTAAACTTTGCTTTCCTTTTTCGTATCCAAACAAAAGAAGACTTGACTAAACATTTTAAAGACCCATAAATGGAAGGAAATTCAGAAAGCACATTTAGAATTTCGCCATCTGCTCACTCTAAAGCAGCCAGGGGAAGGGGGAGGTTTCCCTTGAGCACAACCATTATAATCTGAATTGCAGTAGAAAATGACAGGATATGGAATGGGCACAGCATTCTCCTCTCTTTTCTTTGACATAATGATTCAAGTGAACCTCTGGGCAGGATGAACTATGAAAAAAATGTGTATATAGACAGCTCAGAAGAGCCAAGGTTTGGCATTTTCCGCTTCTGTACTTTTGTTTCGCTCTGCAACTGTGTTTTAATGGCTTCTCTCTGCCTTGGGCAGTGCAATGTTACCTCGTATGGGCCACATCTGAGTATGCGAATTTGAGGCAGAAAGCACGGAGTTCCCCCATCTGTTTTGGCTTGCATGTGCTGTTCGTGTTGACAGCTGCGTTAATGCGCGGGGCCACCTGCCACAGGGTAGATGCTGCATCCTAGGGCAAATGCCTCCCTTTTCTGTCTTCATCAAAGCGATAGATGGCGAAAACTGGGTTCCTCTTGGCAAATCAGCCGGCGTCTCCCCTCTTAACATTTTAAATGTGTCTAATATATTTAATTCCGTTCAAAGCAGTACCCAGTGACTGCTGGGTACACACAAAGATTTGGATTGTCTAGCCTGCTTCACGTTTGTCTTTTACACTGATACGCTCTAATTATTTTGATCAGAATTTGCTTATGTGCTTCCACCAGAATTGTGATTTGCTGTAATGCTTCTGTGGGTTCCTTTTTTCATTTTTCTCTCTTTTTTTTTTTTTCCTTTTTGAGACAATGAAGAAAGGAAAAATAGATCTGAACACAAAATGTGACTGTTTGGGATTAGCATTTCTGATGAGCCTGGTGCTTTGTTCTCAGGCAGGCACAGCCCTGGCCCCGCGGTGCCCCCCGGGCCTACGGACAGATTTCGGATGCAGTCAGGTGTTCGGACTGCCTATGTCTGTGCGTGCAAACCACTTACCTTGCTGCACTTAACTACATCCTGAGGTGGTTGTGTGGATTAACTGATGCTTAAGTCCTTTGAAGATACCGGATGCTTTATAAATGCTAATTATTATATTTAGCTTTGCTACAGCTCAGGGATTAGATCTTACTTAGGCAATATGTAGGGAAGCTGAGATGTATGTGGTAAAGAATTAAAAATAATAAACAGTCACTGAGAGCCTGAGTCTCGCTGCAGCCTGTTTGTGCAGTTCCCTTTAATTGCTTTTAATAAATTGCCACTCTTCTAATTTAGTTTTGGAGCCTTAATTACTTTTAGTTTGAATGTAAGAGGGGAACATTGTAAGGGTCTGTAGGGATTCATGTTATATTTGGTGACTGTAACTCACTGATTGTTGTTCCCCTAAGAATAGGCAACCGCGTTGGTATTCTCAAAATGTTTTTTTTTGTTTTGTTTTCCTTTTTGTTTGTTTATTTTTGCCTCTAAGCTGGTCTGGCATAAAACACTGCGCAAGTTTGTGCTGCCTCGGGGCATTCTGCATCCCTGGGAAAGTCGTTTGCTCCGTGTCCAAATGCTGACAACCAGGCAGGACCTTTCTGTGCAGCAAGTGCTGGTCCCCTGGGTAAGGCTCGCGACAGGTCCTTGATGTACCCATCTCTACCAGGAGAAAAGCAGCAGGCTTTTGCAACCCGCAGAACATGGGGCTAGTCGCAATTCTGACCAACCTGCCCCTGTCTCTAAGACCCGGATCAGAGGTGTATGTAAGACCTTAAGTAGCAAGAGATGTCTGGGCGTTTCTTAAGGACTGCTTATATCTGAGACAGTGGAAAGTGAACAGGAAAGCAGCCAGTAACCTATTTCCAGCTTTTAATTGCTGCCCATCTGCAGATGGGCCTGGAGTAGCAGCTTCATCTCCATGTGGAGCTGCCCTCCCAGCAGGCGGGTGCTCCTGCAGCCTTGCCGGGAAGGTGAGCACTGGCAAAGCGTGCAGAGGACTGGGTTTGGGGAGGGGGAATCCAGGTGGGAAAGAAGGAGAACTTAGAGAAAAGCAGAGGTGTTCATCAAGGAAGGAGGAGGTATCGTTCCGTATTTAAAACCTGGAGCTGCTCCTGGCGGAACTGCCAGGGAGGGTGTTGGCGGGCGGTGCGAAGGGGCACAAACGCGGAAGGCCCTACAGCCGCTTCCCTCATTCCTCACTTAGGAACTTTT
>NW_010580896.1:187078-228809 GCF_000705375.1 Tinamus guttatus | reverse complement strand
GGGCTCCCTCCGGGCTGCGGGGGCTGGGACGGGGCTCCAGGGGCCCTGGGCTCCTCAGCCCTCACCCTTCGTTTTCTCGTGGGGTCATGTGGACCAGGTGCTGCTGCAAATACAAACGTTACCGGCGTGTTCAAGCCTCAATGCAAAATTCGTGGTCTGTGGCACCCTGGCTGTTAACACCTTTCTGGTGTAAGGAGCTTTTACAAGATGCAAAGTTTCTGAAACTTCTTGTCTTTTTCTTCCTCTTCCTTTTTTTTTTTTTTTTTTTTTTTTTTTCTTCTCCTCTTCATGGTGGCCAATTTCTCTGTGTACACAGAGAAAAACATAGCTAAAGTTTCCATTCTGTTTCTTGGCTCTAATGTACATGGATAAAGATGGTTTTTTGTTTACCTCTTGTGGTCTTATTTCACCCTGCACGCTCAGCATTTAACAGGTCAGTATTTCACCAAGGACCCACTGGCCGTTCATTAGTGTGAAATGTTACTTTTTATTTTCTGCAAAAAGCCAGAAGCAAGGCGGCTGAATCAGGAGCATCTTTACAGTTGCATGGCTGTCACACTGGGTGGCTCTGATTAAGGGAGAGAAGAAAGAAAAGGCACACAACTGGCTTAGGATATGAGGAGGCAAATGAAAGAGGTTTCATCTGACTCCTTGCCATCGCCTTGCCGTTGTGGTTCGGAATAAACAAAAACACATAGCGGTCGTGTTAGTAGGAAGGAGGGCGATTCCAGTTTGGTGGTTTGCGAGCTAAATAGGGTATCTGGCGCTTGCGCTGGTGGCAGACCTGCTCCGCTTAACTTGGGGCTGCAGCTGAGGATCTTTATCTAAATCACAGTTTCATTTCCTGCAGCCACGAGCCTTTCCTCTGTTAGGAAGTCAGGATAGGCCATGCAGATGTGGAAAGGCTTGGACTGCTCGGCCTTGTTCTTCAACTCCTTGCGTAGGTAGCTGCAGGGTGGCAGCTCCGATGCCTCTTGAGAGTGGAAGCAAAAAATCCCCGAGCTCTGAGGAGCCCCATTTGGTATGTTAAAGAGCTTTTTGTTGTGCCGGGCTGCAGCGAGTTTGGAATGCTGACGCTCTCCTATTTGCTTTGCACTGACAGCTTTCTTCGTAGATTAACTTAATTGCGTACATTAAACAGTGTCGGGTAGGAATGCGGGCCCGGGTTTGCCTGTCATGTTTATTTAGTGAGCTTTGCAGCACAGAGAAATGCGCAGCCCAACAGAGCGCGTGTGCGTGGCGGGTCCAGCCTAAAACTGCTCTGGGTGTTCGTTCGTAGTGTGTGGAATAGACAAGGCAAGCCGGGAAATACTTTTTTTTTTTTTCTTTTTTCTTTTTTTTTTTTGAAGCATCACAAGTGGTGTGTACAATAGGATGGTTAATTTATTTCCTATTGAAAGTACCATCGTGCTGTACATTGGAACCTGGTTGAATTTGAAAACCGTAGGAAGGAGCATTAGCACTGGATCTTTTACCTAGTGTCGGTTTTCAGCAGAGCACAACAACAAACCAGAGGGGACAGAGAGAGCAAGATGTTATATCGGACCAAATATGCCCTCGGTGTACCTGCTTTGACCTCTAGAAACACGTACCATGCTTAATGTAGCCTCTGTAGAATACCAAGGTGTCTTGAACTTGAAAGGCTACATAAATGTCCCAAAGTGATTTTCCATCTGCTCCGGCAATCGAGGCAGCGGTGGCTGGAAGGAAGCCCCGAGTGGAGCTTTCCTCTCCCCTCCGCCCCACAGCTGCCCCCTCAACTCCAAATGGCTGGAGCTCTCACCAGTTCTGGCTCCAGGCGTTGTGTTCAGGTTTAGCTTTAAAAAACAACTGTGGCCCTCCTTTAAGACAGGAGGAAAGGAGGGGGGGTCCAGGAATTACACTGTTTGTTAATCAGTGTCTTAGACTCTTCTGAGAACCTCATTTCACTAAGAGCTTATGCTAATAACTTACGCTTGCAGCAATTTGTAGCTCTGATGAACATGAGAATTGCTTGAGGCTTTCCTTAAAAACTAATCCATGTGGACTAGATGGGAGTCTTGTGGTGGCAAAAAATACAGAGCATCTGTTAAGGGCTTACTTTGCTTTTACGTAAAACTTGAAAGAAATATGAAGTATCTTTCACCTAGGCGTGCTTGCATAAGTGCATTCTGCAGAATTAGGATTTTCGCCTTGAATATGGGATTTGTGTTTTTCATCTCAGTTTTTTAATCAGTACCTTCCATCAAAAAGTTGCTATGCTCATCCTGGTTATTTGATATTTTTCACTATTCCAGCAGGAGTCTGTTGCTCATTTATTTACTTAACTGGGTGTTTCTTTAGTCCATCTACATGAAGATGTGGCTTTTATGGTGTAAATCAATTCACTGTGGATTCTGTCAGAAATACAAAAATGGCTCCTGCATCTCAGCAATTGTCCTGGTGTAGATAAACATGAATGACCTAAAAAGAAGATGCCCAAGAGGTGGACACTTCCAGCGGATCGTTTCACTTTACTCCGAAGTTGCCACTAAAATTGCCTATGAACTACATGTGTATTATTAATTGTTCTGTGTAACATTTAGCAAGTTAATTTCACGCTTATCTTATCCCTTTGAAGTGCCATTAGCCAATCAAGTAAATGTCAACAGAATTTTGCTTTTGTTGCCTCTGTCTAGATACCTCTTTTCCATCACTGAAGTGTACCAGAGATATGGAACAGTTGAAGAGCAATCTTTTATTTGGGTTTGAAGGCTTTTCTTTTTTTTAACTGAGATTATTGTTCAGTTCCTGAGTTCATCCATTAGTTTCTAACTAAGAGCTTCCAGAGATGGAAGAACTGTGTTTATGCTGCCCAAGGAGAGATTAAAGAGTCTTTTTCTTCCTTTGGGACTGGCGGTCATTGTTCCTGTTTATAAAGCACATGTATTTGTGTAGTTATAAAAAAAAAAACTGTGCATTTGGGGACAGCATGGAATTGAAAGGGGAGTAATACATTTCAAGCTAGTTTATTTCTAAGTTACTACCTCCTGGCTGGCTTTGATTCACATTCTGTTTGCATCTTAGATTTTTCCAGCAAACAATGGGATTCTTCTGTCACTGCTTTCTAATAAAGAAACTCCTCTCTTCAAAAAGCAGAGTATGATTTTTTTCTTCATTTGTAAATACACATCAGAGACGGTGGTTTGTGGATCCAGCAAGGGAACTGCTCCAGTGATTTAGAAGAATTAAAATTAGCTTTACTAAAGCAAGACACGCTATGAGGAGTATTTGTTAGTTTATTTTTCTTTTTTGCTGTTATAAGGCTTCCTGGATTTTTCTGTCATATACCTTTTATTCTGGGATAATTCGTGGGCATAGCAGAAGCAGAGGCCCTGATTCAGCAAGGTGCCTCAGTGGTTGCCTGCGTTCAAATAAGTAAATGGTGCTGTGTATTTTAGTGGGAATACTTGTTTAATTAGAATGAGGCGTTTCCCTAAAGCTCCCTTGTGGAGCTGAGGCCAAAAGGAGCAAGTCCAGCCTCTGGCCCTGTACTTGGGAGACATTTCCTAAAGGAAATGCTATCGGAGTATTAATTGCAATAGTAGCACCCACTGGAAGAAGGAAAACAGTCTGTCTTTGTTTACTATTTAATGTTAACATTATTGTTGCCTTTCCAATTATAGGTTTAAATGCTAGAGTCAACACAAAAATATTTCTAAAATATCTATGAACATTCAGTTTTAAAGAATGCCTTTACAAAGTAAAAACTTACCAATCTTCTCATCTGGTTGACAAAAGACTCACAGATGACCCAACCAAATGTAGAAATGTGTTTCTGTGAGGACTGTAGTTCTGCTTACTGGAACTTTCCAAAAGACTCAAAACCCAGCTACTGCTTTTATTTTTTGGAGAGTTTTTTTTGTGCTTCATATACAACAAATTCAATTAGTATGTACTGTTACACTTGGAGTCAGTTGCACAGCACAATATTGGTTAGCCAGTAGGCCTGCCAATGAAAGTATTTTCATTTCTAAAGTCAGTTTTATGGGTTGTAACTGACTTTATAGTGTCTCTTTGAAGACTTATTTTAAGATCAGAAATGCAAAGTGATGGCAAAAACAGTTCGTGAATTTCCATCTGGCACCTGTCTTGTGGCCTGAAATATGCTCTCTAATTGTGTTAATGTAATATCCGTGATTTGGCTTTTTTTGAAATGTAGCCTTTTTTTTTTTTTTAATATTTCAGCATTTCTCTAATTGCAAAAATGGCTTCCTGAAGGCACTGTATCTCTTGAGCACTTTGGAGATCTCGGGATCCAGGGCGGAGGAACCCTGGGTAGATCTGAGCTTTGCCAGTGCTGGTGACAGTGATGTGGTGGGGAAGAATGTGCATGGAATATTTTCTTGTGAGCACATGGAGAGCAAATGCAGGAAAAAAAAATCATCAGTAGCAACAGTCTTTGTAACATTTAATGGATGATTAAAAAATAGCCATTGAACTTACTTGGGTTGAAAGAAAAAGGCATGCTTTCAACTTGAAAGAGAGAATCTGATAATAACAGGAAAGTTTCTGTAGGATACATCTGAATGTATCTTTTTGTGATTAAAAATCGGAGAACTGAGAATTACTTTCCTATATTTTTTTCCTTTAGAAAAGAAAGCAATTATTGCTCCTTTAAAGCTTTCTTGAAGGTTTTGTTAGTTGGGATGGGGGCCAGGGGAGTTGTTGGGTGTGAGTTTTTTCAGTATTCTCTAGTTCTGTGTCATTTTTAAGTACCCTTGTCGGTCCTAACACCTGCACACATGTGCCATTTGGAAAGCTATGTATAATAGACTGTCTATTCTGTCCTATATTTTAATTTTGATAAATGTAAATAGTTTATAAATCTGTTCCTGATATTCTACCAAGTTTACATGCAAGCAGTCAGTGACATACTTATTTCACCTAACCTATCAGACGAGTAAATAAAGAGTGGGTTCTAAATTGGTATTCGTTGCTATGCCTGACAGATGCCAGAAGAGAACTGTTGATGTAATGTTATAATCCTACTGTCCAATAACAAATAGCCTCTGCTCAGAAACAATTTGTATTTCTTTTCTCTAGCCTTTGTATGGCTGTTCAATTCCCTTACATGTACAACAGATTAAGCTATTCAGCAAGGGTGATTGTGGATTGGTGCTAGCCTTTACATTTAAAGGAGAGTGCTCAGCATAAAGATGCATGATTGGATTCTTGCATTTCTAATACGAGTTTACAAAAAACAATTGTTTTAAAATCATTTGATAAAGAAAAGGGTTTTTTTCAATTGCGTTTTGCAAAAGATTTAAGAAGTACTTTTTATACTGAGCCACTCGCTGTAGCTTACATATAGCATATAGAAAGCAGTGCTGCTAATGTAGCTTTGACGTGCAAGCAGAACAAAAACAACATGTAAATAAGCATCATAAACAGGTCTGAGAGAAAGAATTGTTTCAGTTAAAACAGTCTGAATTGCTTAATGCAATAAGCAAATAATAATATAATTAAACCAATTTTCAGGTGAGAATATTTAAATGAATATAATGTTATTCCAAAGCTTTAATTCTATTCAAAAACTTAATCAGCTGATTGGAATATTTTTCTTGCCTAAAGTCCCAGTCTCTTTATTATTCTGACTTAATTTTCTCCTTCCTTGCCCTTCTCGGCCTTCTTTTTCTCCCACTTCCCTCCTCCTTTATTTTAAATGAAATAACAGCGTTGCTTTCCTTTGACTCTCTAATTTCAAGCTCACTGACTTGTTTTTATAATTTCTATTTATCTTAATGTCTTTACAGCTCCTCCTATGTGTGTGGCCTAAGTTTAAGCACGAAAGTAGATGCCAGAAACTTCACATTCAAATTTCTGTTGAAACATTCACTTCCTCTTAAGATGAACCCAAACAGCATTGCCAGAGAATATGGGAAGACTTGTCACTGCTATTAATATTTCATTTCCCAGGAATACTGTTAGTCTCAGGAATCTGGCTCTGAAGTTGGCCAAAAATTTTCATTTTGAAGCTTTTCAGAAAGGGCAGCATTCTATTTAGTGGAGGAAAAAATCAGGAAAAAAAAAAGAGCTCTTAGTTCATTGTAAAAATGTTAGCATCTTGATTTTCTCTTTTCTTGCTCTCAGCTAACAGTATTTTGACTGATACAGAAGAGTTAATATTTATTTTATCTTTTTGGTGGTAATTGTCCAAAACACCTTCAACTTGCAGTAAGTTACAATAAGCAAAAGCAACATTGACTCTTTTACTTCTTTTCTAGATTTGTTTTTGAACAATTGCAAGTAATGAAAAGAAGTGATTCTGGGAAGAAACATTTTTGAGAATAGGACATAAACTCTTTTTTATTTTTCCTAGGTTTCTAGGTTCTTTTTTATAGTTTCTAGGTTTTTAAAAATGTTTTGAACACAACAAATAAAACAGAATTTGGAAATTTAAATGCATTTAATATTTTTATCTACCATTTAGATAACCAGGACCTTGACTGATGTGCAAAGCAAAATATATCAGTACCTTGCTTATGCTCTCTCAAAAGGCCCCCTTGCAATGTCCTTCAGCAATAATTAAAAATCTTTTTATGAAAAAAAAAAGATTTCAATTGATTACAACTGAAGCGATTCTGAATTTCTCAATATTTCAAAGCAGTATATGTGAATCTTAGCACCTTACTCATAACTTTAAGACCTAGCTTGTTACCACTTCCAGATCATTTAATTTCACTACCCTGTTTGTATGCTTGTTCACTATTATTAATTATATGCCACAAAAGTTTGACACCTATTTTTTTTTTAACTTAATGTGTTATTCTGATAGTTACCCTCATTTCATAGTACACGTCACTGTAAAAGTGAGAATTTAGAATCTTAAATAAAGTGTTGGCATTTTACCTGCACTTTTAAGTCTCTTGTCTCCACCAGATTTAAAGCAGAAAGAATGAAAAGTTGATTTACCAAGACTTCAAGGTGACCTGTGAAGTTAATAAACATGATGTTGATGCTGTCATCACTGGAAGATGGGAATTGTCAAATTTGACATGGGAATTATCAAATTCGACTTTAAGAAAAAAAAATGACATATTTAATTGCTGTCATAGTGTGTTCAGATTCTTCAGGACACCTGATTTGGTGCTACTTGATGTTCTCCTTAAAGTAATTGTAATTTCAGTGGGCTAAAATGAACAACTTGAGGAATATCAAAAAAGTTGGACATGGAAAATCATTTTCTACTTGACATATTTTAAGAGATTTCCTAGGAAATATTACTTAAATCAATTTACTCAATAACTTTGCAAGTAATTTGAAAGAAAACAAATTGTAGGCTATAAAGTTGCAGAAGATATGAGTATATGGTTTGGTAAGTGTTGACGACAGCAAATCGTGTTCTCCAAAGTGTTTTAAAAGGGCTGGATAGAAAGTTGTCTGACTAGAAAGAAAAATGTAGCCATCACTTACCATGTATATGAAATTATTGCAGAAATGGACTAAATGGCTCTTGTCACCTGATCATGAAATCCCAAAGGAAAGTGATGGCTGAGAGAAAGTGATTCTTGGCTGTATAAATAACAGGGTACATGTACTCCATGGGTAAACTCTAGCTACTTGACTAGTGGTTCTAATTGAAGTGTCCACGGTTTATTTTGAAAAAGATGCTGACAAACTGGAAAGGTCTCTGAGAGGAGCTGCAAGCAGTTTGGTATCTGGAAAGCTTCCCTCACGTAATGACACTGTGAGGAGCTCAGTAGCATTTAGTCTGTCTAAGAGAAGGTTTAGAAGTGATGGGATTACAGTTTGAGGCCCGGGTCTGCCTCAGGGCATATAACTACTGAAGGAAATGAGAGTTAAGTGCTTCATGTCAAAGTAGACCTGTGACTTGAAAAAGATATTTGAAGTAGAGGACTTTTTAATCTCTCTAGCACAGGTTGATCACATAGCTGTGAGATTAAGCATGACACATTCAGACTAGTAAGGAAGACTAATATTTAGCAGTGAACGTGATTAACCCGGAAAAATCTTATTTACAAATGTGGTAGGTTTTCCGTTGCTCAATATTTTTATTTGTTTATATTTTTATTATTTTTTTTTCTAACCGGAACTCAATGTCTTTCAGTGTGGTATTAGACTTGATGCAGATCTTTTGAAATGTAATGATCTAGTTTATGCAGACAACCAGCCTCAGTGATCATAATGGTCTGTATACACAGAAAAATACTGCTCATAAGGTTTCTGTCATCTTTTTAAATACCACTTGGAAGTTGCAACAGAGAGGAAACCAATACTAGCTAGCCTATGGCACCGTGCAAATGTATAATAAAAGTTTCATAAACTGCTGCTGATCTGAGGATATAGTTTTAGATTCTCTGTAATGTGCTGAACCTTCTTGAAGATTTTGGTCCTGCACATCTATATTTGATAGGTCTATTAGACTTAAAATTTTCCTCTTACTCATATTCTTCAGGGAGGCTCTCAACTTTTTAAAAAATACTTGGATGATATAGGTTTTTGTTAGCAATATCTCTCTGGCTTTGAAATACTCTGTTTGAAGATCGCCACTGGACGCATCATTGTGTTGCCATTAAATAAAATTGGAAAGTCAACACGTCAAAATCAAATGAGGTGTAATTTTCTAGAGAAGAACATTACTTTCTAAGAGAAGGATAAAAGGCAGTGGTAGAGAACCGAAAGCATCCAAGAAGCTGGCAAGATGGCAAAGGCTAAAATGACAGCCTTAGTGAAGACCACACTGGAGAGTGAATTGGATCATCAATCCCAAAACAAAAAACTATCATTTTTAAGGAAAACTGTTTTGGAATTATGGGAAGGAGATGTCACAAGTGAGGTCATAAAACCTGGAGAGAAGGATATATGTATAGGTCAGACTTAGACCTATGTAGAATCTTCTGCCCCCTTGGTACCCCATAGCATCTTCCAATTTGGGCCTTGTTTTTTTTCCTACTATTAAGACCTGCCATGTAAAGTGTCTGCAATTTCTGATTTAATTCTGAGAGAGGATGAGTTAAAAATAAATGATGTTAGCCTAACGTAAAGATGGTTTGATTGTTCGAGGAGTGATCTGGTCCTGAAAAGGGAGATAGTAAATTCAGGGAGAGCACCAGCCTACCTTGTGATGGGCTCTCGGCTGCAAGAAAAGTGAGTTCTGCCTAGCCAGAAATGACTGCTTCTAAATAGTTGAAAGGAAGAGAAGAAGGCAGGGTTGACACCTGGATGTGTAGGTACAATGTTGTTAGAGTTGAACAGCGCTTGTGTTCAGCGGTTCCCTTTTCTGAGATCGGAGATTGCTTCTTAAATTCCCCGTTCCCAAACAATCGGTGGCAGATATGTCACAAGAGGGACGTACAGCTGGTTTCACTTTGCATCTGGTCAGCCTTATCAGAAGGCGCATACTTGCATTTCGTGGCGCTTCTGTAGTGCCTACAGCCCGTTTTATCTAACAGGGCACATTCCCACCCTGCTGCGCGTGCTCGGGATGGATGGAAAATAACCATTTGTCTTTCCCAAAGTGATCTCTAACCTTTCCCGTACAAATATACTGATTAAAAATTTGGGTCAAAAATCTGCTTTTGTTTAAGACACCACCTGTTCCAGTATTATAGAAAGGTCAAAACCAATTTCAGCAGCAGAGCAACAGAAAGCATAAAGGAAGGTTTATTCAGAAGATACAGAATGGGATCTATTATAACTTTAGTATAATCTGGACTATTGAAAGAATAAGTGTGATATTAATCAGGGTAGGCAGAACTGTAGACAAGAGCAGTAAAGCAGTTAAGGAGAAGAAAAAAGACCATCTACCTTAGCTGAAGATGAACCTGTTGATGTCGGATGCACTGATGTGTATGAAAGAAAGAGAAACCTAACCAAAATATCAGTAGGAAGATGACAGGTTGGGAGGCCTGGCTTCTAGTCATTTCCACTGTATTTATTCTAGACAAGTTATTTAATGTTTCTTTTTTATTTGTTTGGGGAGGAGGAGTTTGTGGGGGGAATGGCAGCTTGGTTCTATTTTGATTTATCCATAAAATAAAAATACATTTGCCTAAACATGCAAACAAGCAGTTGTGAGAATTTGTGAATGACTGCCTTTGTAGTGAAGAAGTTCATGGAAGCAAGTTGGAGGGCTGAGGTATTTTCTCTTATCCTAGCATTATGCCTAGTATCTCAAGCCTTGAGTGCTGTTGGAGTAGTTGGCATCATCTGGGTATAGGAGTGCTGCAGGCAGGCTATGTCCCCATTTCCTGAACATAATTGTGATCCTGTCTCCTGAAGATGCCTCTTTAGGGAGAGGATGGAATGCCCTATGACCAGTGAATAAGTTTCAAGGCATTTTGTTGTTAAGAGTTGTTGTTAAAATCACAGATTCACAGAATGGTTGAGGTTGGAAGGGACCTCTAGAGATCATCTAGTACAACCCTCCTGCTCAAGAAGGGAATCCTAGAGCACGTGGCACAGGGTGGCAGCCAGGCAGATTTTGAAGAAACCAGAGAAGCCAGTCTCCTTCCAGAGAAGGAGACTCCACAGCCTCTGTGGGCAGCCTGTTCCAGGGCTCTGTGACCCTCACAGTAAAGAAGTTCTTCCTCACATGGCGACGGAACTTCTAGTGTTTCAACTTGTACCCATTCCTCCTTGTCCTGTCACTGACCACCACTGAGAAGAGTTTGGCCCCATCCTCACTACACTCACCCCTCAGGTATTTATACGTATGGATAAGATCCCCTCTCGACCCTGTCTTCTCCAGGCTAAACGGGCCCAGCTCGCTTAGTCTTTTCTCATAAGATAGATGCTCCAGTCCTTTAATCATCCTCCTGCCTGGGAGGGCTGGACCCTCTCTAGAAGCTCCATGCCCCTCTTGTCCTGGGGAACCCAGAACTGCCCCCAATCCTCCAGGTGCGGCCTCACCAGAGCTGAGGAGAGGGGCAGGATCCCCTCCCTCGACCTGCTGGCAACGCTCCTCCTGATGCAGGCCAGAATCCCACTGGCTTTCTTGGCCACAAGGGCACGTTGCTGACTCATGGTTAACTTGGTCAACCAGGACTTCCAAACCCCTTTCTGCAGAGCTGCTTTCAGCAGGTCAGCCCCTAATCTGTACTGGTGCCTCCCCAGGTGCAGGACCCTGCACTTGCCCTTGTTGAACCTCATGAGATTCCTCTCTGCCCAGCACTCCAACCTGTCTAGGTCTCTCTGAATGGCAGCACAGCCCTCTGGAGTGTCAACCACTGCTCCCAATTTGGTGTCATCTGCAAACTTGCCGAGGGTGCACTCTGTGCCCTCGTCCAAGTCACTGATGAACAAGTTGAAGAGCACCGGGCCCAGTACTGATCCCTGCAGGACACCACTGGCCACAGGCCTCCAACTAGACTTGGCCCTCTGGTCTCTGACAGCCAGCCAGTCCTCAGTCCACCTTACTGTCCACTTGTGCAGTCCACGCTTCCGGAGCTTTCCTATGCAGTTGTTAAAGAGTGTTTGTGTTGTTATTTTTTATCTATCTTTAAGAGTTTTTAGAACAAATATCTGGCATGTTTGAATCTGTGAACTCTAGGCATTTTTCTAGCTTCTGGTTAGTAGTGTCCTATATCCAGGCATCTAAAATAATATAAGCATTTTGTGAAGCACGGGCTTGGACATTCTAGTTTTCCTGAGATTCATCTTCCACCTTCAGCAAGTGGAGAGCTGAAATCCCCTCCGAGCGCAGGCTGACCAATCCCTCAAAGCTGTGTCGGCAGTTAAGCACAGGCCTAACTTTGGATGTGCTCAGCTAGGGACAGCATGTCTGGTGCCAGGTATGGGCACGGGGCTCTAGCAATGCACTGCTCCAGAAAAACGTGAAGCAAGTGGGTATCTCTACAGAGGCAAGTTTTAATAATATAAATATAGCACAAGTATGACCAAAAAAAAAAAAAAGAAAATGTTCCTGATGAGCCTGTACATAGTATAAGTCTTTATTCTCACTTCCTAGCAAAGGCATCAAAATTGAGAGGTTTAGTATCATGTGGCAAACCTCATCTCATCCTCATCAAACCTCATTTAGCATCATTTATAACACCTTGTCCTGTAGAAGAAACTAATAAACGTCTAAATTATAATTATTGAATTTATAACAGCTATCCACTAATGATAGAATAGTGTGGGCATATGAATGCATTAAAAAAAGCATAAATATTAGATGTCTTGCATATTTCCCAATAATTCAAACTGTGAATGCAGTAGTTTTAATAACTATGTTCACTGCGTCTCTGAATGAAGACTTAGCTGGACAGCATGACATGTCACATCCTAAGATTATGTGTGGCAGTTACATTAGCTCTCCTGTTTGGTTAAAAAAAAAAAAAAAGGGAACCAAGTGTTGTGTGTAGCCCTGTAAGCTTCTTCTGTATGGACAAAAAGAGAACAGACAGTGTTCCCAAACTAATGATTACTGACCATTACTGATGCATATGACGATGTGAGGGGGAAGAGGGGAATGCTAAATGTGGGGGTTGTTAGTGCCATGAAGTGATAAGCTATGTCATTAAGAGTCAGCCTATCCTCCAATTCCAAGTACAAATGCCACGTGTTGGTGTGGTACCACTGATATGCTGTTCTAGGCTGAAGAAGATAATCTTGGCCCTTCTGGGGAAAATAAAACAGTTCTGTTCTAAACACCCCAAGAAGCCTGTTTTCTGCAAAGTGTATGTCGTGCTGTGAACTTTACTTGCTCCATGTGAGTCATTTTGGTTCAGATGAGGCCCCCTTTAAAACTGAGCCCTGGCTAAGGGTATAGGTCCACAAAAACTAGCTTCAGTGGTGAAGCTAGTGTAGTCATTCCTACTGGCTTCTTTTCCTGTCTCTTGACCATAATTCATGGCTCTTTCATTTATGCTGGTTCAAATCACTGCTCTGTAAACCTGGTCACTGTGTTTCATGGAAATTTTTTTTTCCCCTCACATGTTTTTGTTTCCCCTGAAGACTGTGGCCTTACAGAGAATTGTGATAGCCTGAGCAAGGAATAGGAAAAGATAGCTGAAGTGGAGGAGGAAAAGTGTGGAAATTTCTAATGTGTAATGGAATTTCATAGCAGGCTGTCCAAGCCTGGCTCGGAAGAAGACAGTAATGTGGGCATATATTTTATTTGAAATGCAAGCAAAATTCATCCAAGTGATAAAGTGTTTAGGAAAAAAGTCTGACATGAAGGAAAGAATACAAGCAAAAGACAAAGTGATGAGAAAATGGGGAATTAATGATCATACATGCAACACATAACAAAAACAAAGATCTTGAGTTCTACAGGCCAGATACATCAGGAGTGACATCCAGAAGCCAAGAGAAAAGTCTTGTGGATATCTACTCCATTATCCTTGTATAAAGGACTAGGAAAAAATATGCAGGGTTGAGTGGTGTTTTTTTGTTGGTTTGTTTGTTTTCCCTAAGTGTGCCAGACTGCCCAGAAGAGTCCATGAAATCTCTTCCAAAAAACACCTACCAGCATCAAAAGGAATTAGTAGGATAGCAAGTTAATTGATGTTCCATCTTAAAGGCAGCAAAAAATAGCCAAGGCTTTGTGTGCTTTCCCTTAAAAAAAAGTCTTAGTGTTTCTGAATACATTAAGAAAGATTACTTGTGATGATCTCAGGGTAGATGGTTTTGAGCTTGAAGATCTATAAAAGAAAGGGAAGATGATCTCTGTTGCAATGTGTTTAAGAAGATCTTAAAACCTCAATTGCAGAAGAGTTCTGTTCTCATTTTTGTTCAGAGAATCTTGACTATGAGCAGCTGGAAGGGGAACTAATATTTAGTCAGAATGTTCTTAGTGTTTTTTTTATGTATATCAATGTGTGTTTAACTCAAATGCCTAATGCACATTTGGCATAAAATGTTGCTTTTCAAAAAGATAGACATGCTTATTTCTGCACATGTGGCATTAGTCAGTAGTGGCCGTAGTACCAATCTATGTCTAAAACCTTTCTCCAAATCCAGACAGAATATCGCTAAAATAAAAATAATAATAGTGGTTTCCAGCTTTTAGATCATCTCTTCATACAAATACAGCAGTAAGGGCTTGTGTATTTATAAATAAAAAAGCTAAATGTTTAAAATTTAATAAAGACTTTTTTGAAGTAATCATATGACTTCACTGTAAAACAGAGCATTTCAAACAATATATTGATATAACTTTTTTTTTCAGCTTGTGATAAGCAATGCAGGAAGTGAGGATTAATATCCTCTAATGTTTGCTTTGATTCTGCTTTTCAGTTGTGTGTAATTTTATTTAAACAGTTTTATTTAAACTGTTCTTAGCTCGATGTACAGGATGATTGATAAGAATTGGAAAAAAATTGGTTCCCCTTATTCCAAAATTGGACTCCGGAGGGAAAAAAAGAAGAATGTCCAGGGTAAATTGGCTGTGAGGAGAAACAAGACTTAAGACCTATGAGTTTTAATTAACAGGTGCTGTTTTGGCGATGATAACATGCCTGTTACCCCCTTTCTAAAATTTCTTACTCATTTGTCTGCAAACTCTCTTTAGATGTGTTCAATGAAGATTTATCAAATCTCTTGCCTGAGGTTTGTGCTGAATCCACCTGCCCTGAGTTCCCTCCATTTGGTCACAATCCTCTGTGTAAGGACAAGGGGTACCTTCCAGCTGCCAGATAACTGCTGTGGCAATGAATGCTGCCATGGAACATGCATCAGCTATGCTATTGCTTTTCCAGCAGAAAATGATGCGTATGTGCAGAAAGCTTGATTTTTTTTTTATTGAATTTGGTTGCCAGAGGAGCCTTATTGTGCTATATGCTATTTCTGACTGCTTGAGTTTGAAGGACTCAGTGTGACTTGTAGTAACTATTCTGCTTCCATCTTCTGCTTACAGGGCATGGCTTTTTTGGTTGCAATATATGCAGAGTATGAGCTGTGGTATGGAAATTGTGTTCTTCTGCTGTTTAATGATGTTTTGTGTTTCATTTGAATGATACAGTGTTGGTTCTCAGGAAAAATTGAGTAATGGAAGTCCTCCGTGTTACAAAATGTGTCTTTGTTTTTCAGTTTTGAAAACAGAGGAAGTGAAGCCATAAACTTAAAGAGCAATCAGAAGGAGAGCACAACTCTTCCAGCACTGCTAACGGTATGACTTTTGTTAACTAATTTTTAATTGAACTAAAACATGTCACATCTGCTCATGTCATTTTTTTCTCCATTTTTCTAGTGTTGGATTTATTTATTTATTTATTTATTTATTTTGGTGCAGCACCTAGTTACTATATTCTAGATTGAGGTCCATATTATGCTAGGTATTATTGTGCATGCAGAACATAAACAGATTGTCCTGCCTTCAGGTTCCCACAGTCAGATTAAAGAAGTGGTAGTCTAGTGCTAAGTTAATATGCAGTCAGCAAGCTGAAGAGAGAAGCCCTATATTTTTATCAAATGATACTTTCAAGCACTCTCCTAAGCACTCTCCTTTCTGTGCACCTTGTATATACTTAACCAGCCAGGCCTTGTACGAATTTCTGCTGGTTGTCAAACAAAGCACCACGAGATCTTTCTGCTGAAACACACACATGTGTTGGCTTTTGTTCTTCATCAATGTTTCATGTTACTTGTGCTCATCTTGTCCTTTAAGCATTTTCTGCAAAAAGGAGTCACGATTCCAGGCAGTTAAGGCTTCATGTGATGACTGCATGCATGAAAGCTGTGTTCAGATTTAGTCAAAAATTTTTAGTAGTTATATTCAGGACAGGGCCTGGCAGTACAGCCTTTTTAAAAGTTTGTGCCGTCATGTCCTGCATGGAGCCATTTTGGCCACATTTGGCCACGAATGTTCATCAGGCATTTTTGCTCAGTTATTTATTTCACTTCCTAGAAGTTGTAGTTTAATGCAGATAGTATTGGTGAGGTCCCCTCAGTAAGGGCCTGAACTGAGTCCACCAGACTTATTTGTTGATGTGGTAGCCTTCTTAGCAGACTGAATCTGAGATGTCTTTCCTGTGTCACACTTGTTAGTGCTGACTGCTAAGTATATGGAGAAAGAATGGGTCGTTTGCCCTCTATGGCTTACAGGCTCTGTCTAGTCAGCTCTTCAGAATCTGGGAATATTTTGGTTGGGTTTTGCCAGAGGTGGCATATTGCAGTTACCTCTACACAGACCCAGCCTGAGCTGAGAGAGCTATTAGGTCAGGTGCAATTCCATGTTGAATAGGAATATTCTGCATCAAGGCGAGAACCAGGGCAGTGACATTTGTTTGGAAGCCTGGTGGATTCAAGCCAGCCCAGGCAGTACTGAACTCCTGCTACACAACACCAAATTCATTCCTGTCATCATAAATGACAGGCTGGTGACTCTATAGTTTGAGACACATGCAGACAGGATCCTGCTTAACCAGGTGAGAGTCTACTCTAATAAAAGCAACTTCTGTGCAATTAAAAACAAATATATTTTTATGTTATTAAAAAAAACATCTAAAGCAGATTAACCTTTTGAAGAAGTTTTTGATTGGGGAAGGGAAATCATTTAGCATACATGTAGAATACATGTAGCATACATGGGGCATGCTAAGTTTATAGGTCTTACAGAAGAGCTTAAAATAAAGCATGAAGAGAGTTAGGTTTCAAGGAACAAGCAGCATGAATGGATGTATTAAAGGGAGCATAGCAGGTTAAGTGACCTAAGATATTTTCTTTCTTGCATAAAAATTGAATCTCATTTGTTTTTTAATAAAAATGCTCAACTTCACAAGCTTTCCTAATGAATCTAAATTCATTACATTCAAATTTACTCAGAACTTGTTGTGCTTTTGTAATATTATCCTAAAAAAATGGTGCCATTATGAATGCTGTGCATTTTTTCCAAGTATCCAACCTGATCTTTGTCTTGCCACTGTGACTTTTTTTAAATTACTTTGTCTTTATGTTCACCATTGCAAAGTGTTGCAACATGCATTACATTATTTTGAAGTAATGTCTTGTGTTTGTATAGGCTTTGTAAGAAATGTGTGCTTTTCAAACTGCATTTAAATGTGTTGAAAGCATTCTGTCTAATTTACTCTTTCTTAAGTTGATAATAAAAACATACTGATATACCTTAGAAGTTTGGTTTATGTAGTAATGAATACTGGAAGCACTAATATTTTATGTCTTTTGTGATGAAATTGTGAAGAGAGTCAAAAGTGATTTAGAGAAAGTGTTTTTAATTTTTTTCACCCAGCAATGAAAATAAAATTTCACCCCTTCCACCACCTTTTTTTTTTTTTTTAACTGAAGTATGTTTCTACTTTAAGTCATACCGTTGGGTGGCGACTAAAAGTTGATTCTGGCAGATGGATTCAATACAGTAAGTTAAAGATCTATCATGTTTCCATATGGGCTTAAGTGCCGTGATTTTTGTACAGATAATGGTGGTCCCAGCAGGAGGCCTGGGGTGAAATAGCGGGGAAACTGGCAGTCTCTTTCTAGCTTACAAGCAAAGGTCAGACATTTAAGTTGTAATGCCTGGGCAAGCTGAGCTGAGAAACATTCTGAGCTACCATAGCTCTTCGGCTATTCTGAGGACTTCAGCTATCAGTTCTGTACTTTATACCTTTATACTCAGTATTATTATTATTTTTTTCCTGTGATGAAATATTTAGCTCATCAAGGGAGAGAAACATATTCTAATATTTGTCTTATGAGAGTTGGTCTTTTATATTGATGCTGAGGTGACACTTTCTGTCACTATTTGATCACTCTAACAAAAATTGCAGAAATGTCTTTTCCATGTCTATTAATTCACTGCCAGGAAGTACACCATGGCCTGCTGCTGTTTGTTTACAGATTTTATTTTGTTTCTGTTCCTTTGCATTAGAGCAGTAAACATTCTTTCTGAGTAAATGCTCCATTAAATGGCATGATTGTTGAGCACATAGCTCTCTGGATGTAAATAGTTTCTGAACTTCATGTTTAGTGTCCTCTTTTAGGTATCTGCATTGCATGGTGTCCAGTACATATTAGTATATCATTAACTTAACTTTTAGTACAACAAGGACTTTGTTTTTAAAAGGAATTTTGCAACAGTGTTTCCTATAAAAATACCTATGTACATCTCTAGCAGCAGCTGGTAATGCTGTTAAAACTGTTACAGCTGAAATGTAGGTGTGGTTGACCTATGTGCAACAGCTACTAATTGAGCTAACACTACTGCTGGAGAATAACTTCTTAGTATAGTATTTATATAGTATAGTATAGCAATTTTTACCGAGGCTCCTACTTATATTACCATGCTGTAGCAATGATGACTGATGCTTGGGCTAGCTTAAAGAGTAGTGAATGGTTTAGGCCCGGCTTGCAGTGTCTGATTCTCTGCTCAACTGACCCTTTGCCGTGATAATGCAGGCAAATCATTTGCCTGCTGATTATCCCTGGATATCCTTCCCATAACAGTGCATGGAAGAAAAATACACACAATTATAACTGATTTGGAAAAAGCTCTTGAGCATCCCAGAGCAAGAACTGTAGTCTGAACTCTGTAAGGCAAGTTTGGAAAAAGTAAGTGGAAGTTTGAAAAAGTAAGTACAAATATAATATACAAAATATATATGTCAGACTTCAATTTTTCAATAATGTAAAATATTTTGTACAGAGATCCATGTGCTCAAGCCTGTGTGCTGATCACCTAGACTAACCGAACAGAGGTATAGTCTCGACCTCTGAATAAAATATGGGGACAGAAACTGCTGCAAAGATTATCCAGTCTACTCCTTTGCCCCAAGGTGAGATCACTGTATCTGTGTCACAGCTGAAAGAAGTTTGTCTAACTTGTTTTTAAAGACCCCCAGGGATGGAGATCTGGAAGATCTCTGCAGCTTCATCAGACAACTGTTCCACCAGTTTCATAATTCTTATAATTAGCAAGTCCTTTTCATAACATCTAATCTCAACATTCCTTGCATCAAATTAAACCATTTCCTAATTGTCCTGTGACAAGTATAGCTGTGTACCTGAATATGGAGAAGACATTATTCTGTAGCCCTGCTTTCTCACATGAATTTCACTTCCAGGTAACATAAAGATGGCTGTATTTAATCAGTAGACACAATATTTAAATGTGATGACAAGGAGTACAATTATTTGTGAACATGGAGCTAAAAGATCTTTCTCAGAGAGGTAACAGTAGGATAAGAGGCAATGGATGCTTTTTGGAACATGAAAAATTCCAGTGTAGCTATACAGACTTTTCCTTCTTGCTTTCTTTCTCCATAGTGGAGGTTAAGTATTGAAAGAGAATGGCCAAAGAATCCCAGAATGCCAGAATGGTTGAGGTTGGAAGGGACCTCTAGAGATCATCTAGTCCAACCCCTCTGCTCCAGCAGGGACACCTAGAGCACGTGGCACAGAGTGGCATCCAGGCGGATTTTGAAGATCTCCAGAGAAGGAGACTCCACAGCCTCTCTAGGCAGCCTGTTCCAGGGCTCTGTCACCCTCACAGGAAAGAAGTTCTTCCGCACATGGAGGTGGAACCTCCTGTGTTTCAATTTGTACCCATTACCCCTTGTCCTGTCACTGGCCACCACTGAGAACACTTTGGCACCATCCTCTTTACATTCACCCCTAAGATACTTGTACATGTTGATCAGATCTCAATTTTCTCTTCTCCAGGCTAAACAGACCCAGCTTGCTTAGTCTTTTCTCATAAGATAGATGCTCCAATCCCTTAATCATCTTCATTGACCTATGCTGGACCCTCTCTAAGAAATTCCATGTCCCTCTTCTACTGTGGAGCCCAGCACTGCACCCAGCACTCCAGTTGCGGCCTCACCAGAGCTGAGGAGAGGAGCAGGATCCCCTCCTTTGACCTGCTGGCAACGTTCCTCCTGATGCAGACCAGGATCCCATTGGCCTTCTTGGCCACAAGGACACACTAATGACTCATGGTTAACTTGTCCACAAGGACTCCCAAACCCCTCTCCGCAGAGCTGCTTTCCAGCAGGTCAACCCTTAATCTGTACTGGTGCCTGGGGTTATTCCTCCCCAGGTGCAGGACCCTACACTTGCCCTTGCTGAACCTCATGAGGTTCCTCTCTGCCCAACGCTCCAATCGGTCCAGGTCTCTCTGAATGGCAGCACAGCCCTCTGGAGTGTTGACCACTCCACCCAGCTTGGAATTATCGACAGACTTGCTGAGAGTGCGCTCTGTGCCCTCATCCAAGTCATTGATGAACAAGTTGAAGAGCACTGGGCCCAGTACTGATCCCTGGGGGGACACCGCTGGCCACAACTTGGCCCCGTTTGGGCCAACTTGGCTCCAGCTAGACTTGGCCCCATTTATCACGACCCTCTGGTCTCTGACATCCAGCCAGTCCTCAATACACATCAATGTTCACTCATCTAACCCACATTTCCCGAGCTTTTCTATGAGGATGTTATGGGAGACAGTGTCAGAAGCCTTGCTGAAGTCAAGGTAGACAACATCCACGGCTCTCCCTTCATCCAGCCAGCCAGTCACCTCATTGTAGAAGGCTATCAGGTTCAACAAACATGACTTTACTTTGATGCATCCATGCTGACTACTCCTGGTCACCACCTTTTCCTTCACATACCTAGAGCTGGTCTCTAGGATGAGCTGCTCCATCACCTTTCCAGGGACAGAGGTGAGGCTGAGCAGCCTGTAGTTTCCCGAGTCCTCCCTCTTGCCATTTTGAAGACTGGAGTGATACTGGTTTCTTCCAGTCCTCCGGCACCTCCCCCACTCTCCATGACCTCTTGAAGATGGTGGAGAGCGGCTGAGAAATGACCCCTGCCAGTTCCCTCTGCACTCGTGGGTGCATCACTTCCAGGCCCATAGATTTATGGGTGTCCAATTCGCTTAAATAATCTACAGGTCAATCCTCCTGGACCAGCAGAAAGTCCTTCTCTCTCCTGTTTCTCTCTCTTGTCTCTGGGCTCTGTAGTTCATGGGGACTAGCCTTAGCAGTAAAGACAGAAGCAAAGAAGGCATTCAGTAACTCTGCCTTCTCTGCATTTATTTTTTAATTTGTTTTCAAATATCATGCTCACCAAAACATATTAATTAAAAGGCAATGGGAAAGTAGTATCAGAAGGATTTAGAAGAAAGGGCATAAATAAGAAAGGCAATTAAATTCTGTTCTGTCTGCTTCTCACAGTAGATCAGTATTTAAAAGAATTTTTCACATTGAGAAAAGAGTACTAATTTTTAGTCTTTCATCAGAGCTTTACAGTAATATGAGGAGAAAATTTGGGAGAATTTTTAAAGCAACTGTTCAAATGATATAAGCAGAACTTTTAATGTATGAGTGACTTAGAATAAACTTTAATTCAAACTGTACCTCCTTTGTTTCTTTCCTTTCATCTAAGGTCTTCATCCTTATCTAGGGTCTCATCCTCATCACCCTGCTTTTGATTCTCTCTGACTCTCTTGTCAGGGGATGAGGAGCCTGGCTTTTCCCTCAACTTTGAGTAGGCTCACTCTTGGTGAATATTTGTTTCAGAACATGCTTGTTTCATTTTTTCTTCATGTGCTTACAGCATTTGGCAGACAAAATCTTTGCTGAGTACTCCTAAGTGTTTAAGACTTCAAATGAATAAACAAATTTTAGGAGTCTTAGTGCGGAACTTTCAACAAAGGACACTTTGTTTCAAAATGTTAAATAGTCATTGAATGTAAATAGATGTATTTAAAAAAATGCAAAACTGGTACAGTTTAACTGAAAATTTCTTCCTGTTTAACCTTTCCTCCTGGTTGTGAAGATGCCATGATTTCATTAGTGCTTTACTTACTCTTGTCATCCATTGTTGTCATGATCTGGTCTATTTCTCATGTCAAAACAAGCAGAGGGAGGAGGATGTGGAAGGTAAACTTTGCAGTATAAAATCATCCAAAAGACATTGAATTGAAGACAAAGCTTTGAATGTTTGTGGGAATACAGATCTCATCTTTAATTTTAAAAAGAAAAAGAAAAAAAAAACCCTATCTGTTAATATTTGGGGGTTTTTTGTTTTGTTTTTGTTTTTGTTTTTTGTTTCCCAATTATGTAAAAGCTGTTAAAACTAAGCAGTTTCTGAAAATGATGGAGATTGTGTCGGACCCTTCACCATTCTGACTCCTGTCTTGAACACTTTGATGACTTATTTTTTAAATCCATCTTTCTTGTGAATAGTGGCAGCAGTGCACTTCTAGGAGTTCTCTGCTTATCGTCTATTTCACTAACTGATAGTATTATGTGTGCTGTGTCTGTAGTTGTTTGAGAATGCCTAGCTGCTTTTCCTTAAAACTAGATAAAAAAACAAAAGCTTGCTTCATCAGAGAATTTAACGTTACCTCAGTGTGTCCCACTCATTGCAAAAAAAAAGTGGGTGGCTGCATCCAAGATGCTGAAATCATCCGCTGCAGAAAGTCATACAGTAGCTACATGTTGTGGGACTGAGCAGCTACATGTTATGGGACTGTACCAATCTACCAGCAATTTGTGCTGTTTCGGGGTGGATTTTGTTCAACAAAATGTATGTACTCTGTAGCTGTTCAAAATGAATTAGACAAAAAAACTCAGTGTGATGTTCAGAAATTGTTGAAGGAAATATAGATATCTTAACTATGTCAAAAGGTAAAGCTAAGGTGAGGAACTTTGTTAATTTTCCAATATTTGAAGTAGTGATGTTTGAGCATGCAACTTTGTACACCCAACACCTATTTTAATCCAAAACTTTACATTATTTCTATATAATAGTGAATGGAAATTCTGAAGTAATGTTATGACTATTTCTCAAAGGAGGTAATGGAGATATTAAGATTAAGTGACTTGTCAAAGGACCTTGGTGTCAATTAATAATCCTAAAATTCTGATGTCAGTCTGTCTTCTCTCATCACAATACCTCTAATAACTCATATTGGTTAAAATGGGCAAACATATCCATTTAATATACAGAATCAAGAGCTTCCAGTGCAGTAAAACAAATAATCTGTGAGAGATCTTCATGTTGTTGTCTAGAATTTCTCCTTCATAATGAGTATTTATTCATGGTGTGTGAAATCTGACATGTCTCACTGCTGTGGCTAGAAGCTAATTCTTTGTTCGTACAGATCTGTGTTTAATGCTGTTAATGTTTCCATTTGATTCTCTTGTTAGGACAATAAAAGAGACTGTATTCTTGGCAGATTGACATAACTGCCAAATTAGAACCTCTGGCAATTTGAACTTTTGCCACTCTGTTCCTGAGAGAAGGCAACTGCCAGAGCTGTTCTTTACAGCTTGTGTTAAGTCCTTGGCAGACCTGGCAAAGCAGTCCCTCCTCGCGGTGCTGCTGAAAAACCAGAGCTGCTCACAGAGCAACCCTCTGCCTCACTGCATGGGCACAGATAGGTTGGTGGGCCTATGTCTGTGCTACAGCCCGGTGTGGATTACAGCGTAGGTAGCATGCTCTTCAATAAATCAGCTCAGTTAGCAATCACCACTGGGACATGGCATCATAGGTTTCTCATCCCAGTAAGGGAAGCTCAAGTAGGGTGAGACCACCCCACACTGCTGCACAATAAATGCAACTTCAGTTGTTATTGCTGTCTGTTCAGTCACCTGATTTAAGTCATAATCTTGTTTTACACTCTGCTGAGTTTCCTCTCTACACTAGTCTGGCTGCCTGGGGGCTCACGGGGTTGTCTGGTAATTCCAGTTGGAATGGACCCCAGGATGTCGTCGAGTCCAACCTCTTGCTGAAAGGAGTGTCAGCTATGAGGTCGAAGCAGGTTACTCGAGGCTTGTCCAGGGAAGTTTTGAGTAGTAAATTGCTAAAGAAATAGAACCTAATTCGAAAAGTGTTGTGAAGCATGTCAGAAGCAGGAAACCTCAAAAAGAATTGGAAAGGGAAGACAATGGAGAAGGTTGATGACAGTCCACATATAAAAAGAGCATTCTGGAAATACCATACCACAGCAGGAAAGCTTTAATTCTCTTTGCATCAGTAAGAATCTTAAAGAATAACTGGGAGTCTTTCACCCAGGAGCTATTGTTTGTGTGCGGTAAGTCTGTTCAGGCTTATGTGAGACTGGAAGATATTGTTTTTTTAATGATGAGATGAAGCATAACTAATACCAGGATCGTAAGTACTTCTCCAGTGCTCTGAATATCACACTACTCAATTACTGAGCTGTGGGACAGATGCAACTGCTCTGTCGCAGTGAGCTAAAGCCCCTACTGTTGAAAAAAGTGAGATGCAGTGGAGAAGGAATCACTTTACATACACCCTGCTCCCTTTTCGTTTTACAAATACCTATACCCTGCTGCCTTTCCTTTTTCACAAAGCATTCACCTAGTGGCTTTTGTCACAGGCCTCAGCAAGAAGCATGGGAGATGATAAGTGCAAGCTGTCTTGATACTGCCTCGTGGAACTGCCTTTAGACTGCTACGTTCTTCAGGCATTTGTGGCTGATGGCTTCTGCTCTGCTAAAGGCTTATTGGATTTGCACATCATGTGCTCTAGTCTCATTTAGTTGTGTGTCATTTTCTTAAAATACATGCTTTAAAATCTCAAGTAAGAACAGGGATTTTCCTTTCTTTCTCTAATGCGTCAAGAATGATATGAACTGTGCTTGGGACATTTTGTACAAATGATAAAACACCAATAGCTGAGGCTGTCTTCTATAGCAAAAACAAAGTTGGAGCAATGGGGAAAATTTATAAGGAAAGTAGGATTGATTATATTTAAGGAAAGAAAGAAGAATTTGCATAGCTTCTGGGTTGGGCTTTATTAGACACATGTACCTGAAAGTAAGCATAGTGTAAATGTTCTTCAGGGCTTTTTTATGCAAGACACTATTTATAGTTAAAGGTATGGAAGGGCCCTTTCATATTAAAGCTTCCTGTTCTTTTGATTTACCAAAAGTTAAGTAAGGAAGGGAAGATTAAAGAGGAAGGAAAGACTAAATAGATTGATGTTTCTGTAAATAGAGACTACAAAACAGCTTTTCATGCCGGACATAAATTATGCTTGTAAATAAGAAGCACTGTCTTTACAGGCTTTCTGTCTCAGAGCTGCTGAGGAAGAATATCACATGGAGAAAGATTGAAGTCCCAGTTCCTAGTGTGGGATAGATGAGAGGAGGCTCAGTTACAGAATAGAAATTGCCTTAAAAAAATGGAGGAATAAAGATGCGATGATAGTAAAGTGTTTAACTGAGCATAATACTTCTGTAGTTAATGCTGTTAAATTCATAGATATTGTAGTAATTAATATATAGCAATTAATATAAATATATAATAAATATATATATTATATATAATTAATATAAATACATAATAATGTGTCCATCATCTAGAATAGCTATATTTGCAGAGAATAAGGTTTCTGTATACTTTCCTGCACTGAAATATTCTTTGAAAGCTACAGCTGATAAATTTATGTGAATGAACAGAACAAGGGAGGAATATCCTCCCTGCCTTAAAGTTAAATCAAAAGGTAGTATTCAGCAATTACGAGATATTAATCAAAGTGATGGAAGAAACTGTGACAGTAGAACTTTGTGAAACTGATTACAGTATATCATTCATACATTATCAAACTTTACGAATTACATTTTCTTCTTGTTTCTATTTTATATTTCCTTTTGTAAACTACTTAGTTTCTACAGGATGCACTTAATTGTTCAAGACATTCATCCAAGGTTTGCCTACTACTTGCATAGTTTGTCTAATGCTAAAGATACGAGCACTGTGCTGGTGAGCTGCACTGGCTTCTGCTTCATTTCTCATTTCCAGGGGTAGGTTTGGGGTAGACTTGTAACGTGGTGAATCCCTGAGCACTAAAAGGATTATTACATCCATTTGTGATGTGTGATGATCTGTGATGATTTGTGATCTGTACTTGATTAGTGCAGTATGTGGGGAAGCCAGTGGTGTTATTTTTTTGCTGGTAATATGAAGAAAGGCTGGATTTTAGGGCATAGAATACCTTCAGAAGTGCTTTAAACAGTTGTTTAAGTTAAGCAACATATTTGAAGGAAAGAAGTACAGGTTATATGGATTACTGAAGCACAAATTAGTGCCACTGAATTTCGATCCTTGCACAAACAATTCAATTTTTAACACAGCTGAGGAGGAAAAGCATGCCCCAATCGAATCACTTAATATCAATCAGTTACATCCACTCTTCATGTGAAAAAGATGACAAAATAATGTTTGAAGACTAAAGACCACTATCTCAATATTCCTAAGTATCGTTTGCATTTTTCTAAAAAAAGTGGTTTTTCCCCAAAATACAAAAGCTGTTTGTTAACATACTCTTTTCATCATTAGCATGAACCTTTCATGGACTGTTAACATATAATGTGCAGTTGAAATAAATTGAGATAGGATTAATGAGCTAATGAAAGTAGCAACTTGTGGCTTGGTTAGGATGGATAGGCATTATCCAATTTGGAACTTTTACAGTTACTCTTACAATTACTCTTAACCAAAGATATTGTTGACTCAACCACAATTTTTGCAGGAATTCTTATTTATGCTCTCCCATCCCAGTCCTGTTGAGCAGAATAGGTTTTATCTGAGAAAATGTAGGGTTATTTTCTTCCATTTTAATCAATTGTTTTGAAATGGACTGAAATGGCAAGTATAGTAAAGTAAAGATTATCTTGGCTGCTATGGAATCCAGTATGAAGTGTGAGGATGGAGAAGATGTTGGGTGGGATGGGCAAGGAGACCCTAGGAAAATTTGGCTCAGGAGAAAGAGATTGTAAAGCAAAAAAACACGCTGGGAGCGTGTAAAAGGAACAGGTTATCTAACACTTAAGGCTGTGTTATATTTGTGTCTTGCTATAGCGTATTTATACAATTCGCAAACTGTAAACTGTATTCATTTTGCAAGCTTGTGTAGATTTGTTTGTAGATGTGGACTTTCTGAGCAAGTTAGAGTATGACAGACATTATGGTACTCCTGAACTGGTACCAGCATATACCCCGAGAGAACAAGAAATTCCTTCTACTTGCTCAGTGCACAATATGATCAGAGAGTGTCCTTATTGCAGACAAGTGATAGCTAACTCCAGCAAGAAAAGTTGAAACTTTCAGGTACAATAAATGGATCAAATGTCTGTGTGCTTACATGTCAATGTATGATTTCATTTGTGTGATCTTTCAAGAAAGATTTCCCTTGTATGACCTGTTCAAAGTGACTGGATTTTATTTATATTTTATGTGTTTGTTACAAAGTTCTGGTTTAGGTCTGCTGTCCTAATTTTCTTGTGGATGAACAGTAAATAATACCGAATTTGTCCTTGTCTTAAATAAGAAAGAAAAATGGTTTTTTTCCTTTTAAGCCTGCTTAAGCAATTGTTGTTCTCCTGTCCTACAATGCTTTACTTCCACAACAGTTGCTTAGCAAACCAGAAAAGCCTATATTATTTTTTGTTTGTTTGCTTGTTTTGTAGAATAGTAAACTTTTTAATACATAAAGGAAGGTGCCCATTTCAAAGAGAAGAAGAGATCATGGGAGTTTCATTAATACTCATAAAAACTGTTCCTTTAAACTACAGGTCTGCAGAAAGGAGCAGAAGGTGTAAGAGCGAATGAAGGAGTTTGGGAACACATGAAGATGACTTATGTTCTTTATCTACTTCTTGTATTTCTTTTAGGTTTGTCAAAATGAGGAAAAGAACCATTCCACAGAAGAACTTAGCAATTCTGAAATCCATGAGGAGTTAAAAAAGGCTAATAGCCTTCCTAGTTTGACACCTGGAATCAAAACAGCATATAAGGACAAGCAGCCCAGAGAAGGTTTTTTCCAGTTTCTTGGAAGCTTATTTAATATTGCATCAAAATCTTCTTTGGTAGAATCTAAACCGTCTACCTTCCAAGATGAACCAAACAGATGTGAAAAGGATTTACAGAACAGAAATACCCTTCTGGAGGATAGGCATCCAAAGAATCTGAAAATTGAACAGCCTGTCAGGTCTACAGCTAAAATAAAAGAGGATTCTGTAAATAAAGCTGACACCATCTTAAACAACACTGGGAAGGATATCTCACAGGATCTACAAGGAGTCCGGAAACGATCTGCAGATGTGCCAAAGTAAGTTTTGTATTTTAATGTTAAATATGTCAATGTCTGTGTGTGCAGAGCTAGAGCAACTGAGTGCTGAGTATAAGTCATCTAAGGATGATTTGGGATGTCACTGACTTGAGCTTACAGAAATGTGTAGTAATGACTGCGTTAAAGAAATATCAAGAAACCAACTGAAACAAATACAATTTTAATGAACTTTTCCTAGAACCCTTGTGAGTATGCCTAGGGCTGGTGTAGATCCCTTTGAAGTGTTAAGAAAGGAAAGATACCACATTCAGAAACACATCCAGTATTATTGTAGACTAAGTAAAGGTCAGAATGTTTGGTGGCTTTTTGTATCTCTTTAGTTCTGTAGTTTTACTTCTGCAAATAAGGATTCTGCGTTTTTAAATCATCTTTCATGGTTCGTTTTAACGTGGTGATTTTTGCTTCTGTATTTTGTTTCTCTTTGTCCTTTGGGCTTTTTTGTCATCTAAAAAAGGTTATGTAAAATACTCATTTAGCCTACATATGGTACATCCTTAACAGTCCTGTAATATTTCCAAAAAGGTTTCATTAGTGCCAAGAACATTAATGGATATTCGAGAGAAGAAAAGCTAAAAACAAACAAACAAAAAATGCTATATATTAGGTTATTTATAGCATTTTAGCTTAGTGTTTATAGCATTAAAACACTATATATTATAAATTCTTTCTGGCTATGGAATAAACATAGATAATAGTATTCCAAAAGTAGCTATTATGTTGAGTTTGGGTACATGTGAGCCAGAGTAGCTTAAGTATGGTTTATGTTTATATGTGCGATACCTTTCCACTTTGTGGAAGTAGTATAAAATAGGAACTTGTCTTATACACAATGGCTCTGTAAGTAATATTTACTCAGGTTTTCAGTACTGTTTGGGATATTATTTCAAATTTTAAGAAAAAAATGATGGTAGCTTATATTATCTATGGCCTGTGAAGTGTTTTATCTCCACTTAGGTCAAAGATTCCAAGAATAGCTGCTTAACGTTTTTTTCTTGCATATCAGGCGTGTTCCTATTACACAGTGGCTGGATGACTTTGGTCACCTGTTATTCATCTTTGCATTTAAGAGCCTGAGGCTGGAGTGATCAGGATTTGAAAAGGGGAAAGGGCACCTATTCAGGTGAACCTAAACCAATACTACCAGCATGAAAACTGGCTGTATATTCACCAAAATACCCTTTGTGATTTATAAAAATACGGGCTATGTTCTCTTGAGTACATTTTGGTTTTTGATAGCATGTTTGACCAGTTTTTATTAAGAATTCTTACTGCAGTGTCACACATCTGACTAGCACGTTTTTGAAACTGTGCTGTCGCCCAGGGCCACTTCACTGAATTTAATGCTGATAAGAAATTTTCTTTTAGCTGTTATCTGGAGAGGCCTAGAATGCATTATGTCATATCATGTATTATTCAGTAGAGACAAAATTATATTATTCAGCATAGCCTGTTCACCAGTATGTCTGGTTCCTGAACAAACGGTGCACTGCTTACAACCTGCTTGGCAGGCCGGCTTGCTCCATCCGTCAGGCTCCTGCTGCTGCTGTTTACTGTTGCTCTTGTGCTCTCTGGAAACAGACAGTCAGGTTGCACACCATTATGTCCAGGGATGTAAAGATATATAAGAAAATGCAGTTCTTGCCTCAAAGAGAGCTTTAGTCAAAAAGGACAGTAGATATTAATGTTTTTTTTCCTTTTCCCTTCGCTCTGTGTAGTATTTTCTGTATCATATCTCAGAACTCTTTCTCCTTCACTTTCTTCAGTGTTTGCTTTTTTTCTGCACTCTTCCCCCCACACTTTTCACTGTATTCCTTAGCTTACAGTGGCAATCTGTTCTCTGTCCAGGCTCTTTGCTTACACTTTTCCCCAACAAACTCAGTCTGCTTATACACTGTACTCCGCTATCTTATCTTCAGTATCTTACCTACTTGGATTAATATGAATCTTGGGGATTCAGCTAGAGGCCGGATACATGCTGAACTAAGCAGGAGCCTGAAAAGGCTGAAGGGGTGAGTGAAAAAATGCCAAGGGCAGAAGTGAGGAGGTCAGTTTTGCCCTTTTCTTCTTGTTTCCTTAATGGTGCAGGAGGGAGTTGACACACATTTCCCTCCAGGTAGAAATCACAGATTTCTGCTACCTTTGTGCAGTGTTTGATAGGTGTGCTTTGATTTTATTTTCAGTTTTATTGATGCCTACAGGTCTGTGAATAGAAGCAATGGAAGTGAGATAACTGCTAGGACTTTTTTTTTTTTTCAAAGCATTTGAGCAGTAACTGCTGGGATGCTGGGCAGTCTATATGCGCACTTGAAAAGGATTATTTTCACAGAGCCACCAAATGGTTGAGGTTGGAAGGGACCTCTAAAGATCATGCGGTCCAAACCCCCAGCTCAAGCAGGGACACCTAGAGCACGTGGCACAGGATCCAAGATCAAAACCTGCATCTAGGCAGATTTTGAAGATCTCCAGAGGAGGCAGCTCTGCAGCCTCTCTGGGCAGCCTGTTCCAGGGCTCTGTTACCCTCACAGGAAAGAAGTTCTTCCTCACATGGAGATGGAACTTCCTGTGTCTCAATTTGTACCCATTACCCCTTGTCCTGTCACTGGCCACCACCGAGAAGAGTTTGGCACCATCCTCCTTACATCCTACCCTGAGGTATTTGTACATGTTGATAAGATCCCCTCTCAGGCTTCTCTAGGCTTTGCTTTTCCTGAATTCTTCAGAATAATGTGGGTTAGTAAGTTGTTTTTGGAAAAAGAGCTTGCAGACTTTGAAATGTAAGGATATGAGCTCAGTAAAGCAATCTTCTTTGTGGAAGTAATTCACGAGTTATTCTGGTTCTGTTTAAGTCAAAGTTGCGATCGCATTTTCAATTGACCGTATTTTAATGTTGTCCCATATTGTAGATAACATGAGCACGGCAGTGCAGATTTTTGTCTATATAGTTTACATGTCTTCTGGTCAGGCAAATACATGTTAAATGTCTGTATTGCTGATTTAGAGATGAGAATTATTTGGTCTATGCATAAAACAGAGTTTTTCCATAGAAACTGTCTTTTTAAAATTGAAGAGTTGGGGCTTTTTTCATTGTAGATGTTGTGAATTTAGGCAAACATTAAAACAGTTATTTTCAACTAGTTCTTAAAGTACAATATACACTTGGTCCGTTTTGGCTCTTTTTGGTTAGATAGTCTCTGTGCAACTTTTATTATGTTTCTCTACTTGAATATGCAATATGAATCTGCTTAGAAGCAATGGATAAAGAGGACTTAAAATGAGAATGAGGCTAAGGTTTGCACTGTTTACTCTTTTAGAAGATTAAATCAAGGATGCCTTTTTTTTTTCTTTTACGGAGATTATTGTGCCTTCTTCGTTCTCTTTTAGTTTATGAAAGTTTAAAGGATGTGGAACAGTTTTCTGGTTAAGTACTAGATTCTTTACTAAATATTAACTAACTGATTTTCATTTGGCACAGTTAACTATGAAAGTGCTCCTGTTTGCAGGCCATTGATCAGATAGTTTTGCAAAAAGCACTAAGTAGTTAGAAGTGGGTGCTAAATCACATGAAGTACAGCATGGAAACAGATGTAGCATGAAGAAACAGCTTGGTCTGTGGACACCATGAAGGGAAGGGAAATGGTCTTCTGCTAATCTCTCAAGGATAGGGTCCCAAAAGAGAGCTGGGGTGTGCTGCTAGTGACCTGTGCATAGTCAAAGGCCCTATAGATTGCACTGGTTGAATTGTGATTGTAGCATTTAATTTAGACACAAGCCAAAGCCTACAATTTTACAAACCTATAATACTACTGCAGATGTGTATTACTGATCTTTTAATTATTTCTTGTGCCATGTGGGACATACTGAATGTATTTGCTGTTAATTCTAAACTACTGTTAAATATTCAATTAGAGCTTATCTGTGGTGGAGAGAGGTTGCAAAGGTAAGTGGAAGAAGAAAAGTTACTAGTTTGCATAATCATCTCCATTAGATTAGTTCAGAAAAAAACACAAAACTACTGGCAAGTTCTACCCAGGCAGTTTCTATTAACCTTATATGCTTAAGGAATATTATTTAAAATACAAGGAAATCATAGTGCTTCGACCTATAGACTGAGGTTAATTCTGCCCTCGGTGTGGGGCCCAGCTCTTGGAAAAGACCCAAGTTTCCAGGCCTTGAGCCAAGGAAAGAGGAATTCATGAGCTCAGCCCGTGGAGTATGTGTTTGTGTGGGACAAAAGGTGTAGGCCATATTATTTCTCCATCAACTTGGCTGGCTGACTGAGAGAGGTGGTCCTACCTTCAGGGGTCCTGGTCCTTCAATCCACACAGGGGCAAGTGGTAAAAGAGAAGCACGGCGGACAAAACCATCATAAATTGGCCAAAGTCTTTGGGCAACAACTACTGTGAGCAGCAATATAATAACTGCAGCACTGAAAGTGGGTGAGGAGAGTGGATCCAGTTAAGTGTCAAGTTACTGCATCTGTTAGTTTTCCCTTTGTCTGACATGGTGAAGGTTTACTTGCCATTGAAAGGCAAAGCACACAAGTTCTACTAAGTGTAGAAAAATCTCATTTTTACACAGGATGGATTGTAAGGTGGTGTAGAATAGTCCCCAGTGGTTGAGGGCTCAAAATAAAAGTGAAGAGTGTGTGTTTGGTTTTGGCCTTTGCATCGCCTCTTAATGACATTAAAAACCAGCCTTCGATTCTTGAAATAAGCCCTAATAGTAAATCTGATGGAAGAAAAAGAAAAGGGAAAAAAAACAAAGAAACCCGCTGGGAATGCACCTTGCATATTTCATTTCTCACCGTTGTCAGTCCCATCAAGGGAGATCAAGAGTTTATACGACAGGCATCAAATATGAAATGTGGTCTTGCCACCATTATCTTTTTTCCCATAGTAATAAACCTCTTTCACATATATATGTGACCCTTCACTAACAAGCAGCAATTTGGCTTTGAAGTTGAGGCAGTTTCCCTCAGACTTCTGGAGGGAGGCTTCCTGCAGTATCTGCCTGCTGCATTCTTAAGAATACAACCTGTGATAGTAGGCACTGCACAGGCAGCTGGGAGTAACTGCAACAATGTGTGTCCTTTGCCTTTTTCCAAAAAAAAAAAAAAAAAAGATATGAGTAATGGCCCAGCGCATTTCTTTTGACCGCTTGCTGTTTGCCTGTCTTCTAGTACATTTTTTTTATTTTTGGGTCCCTCAGCAACAATAGGTGGATGCTGTGCATAATCAAAAGCTTGACAATAGCATTTATGAAGCGCAGTGGCTGTTTTGAAGTTCAGTAAAACAAAAGCTTATTACATGGTTTGTTGAACATGATTGATGAGATGAAAATCAAAGTTGTACCACTCTAAATGTTCTGATTCTAAAATCCTGACTGCTAGCTAAGGTGCTAATACCTAAATTTGAAAAACTATTTAAGTTCCTGCTTTTTCCGTGATCCTGACAGAGCCGCTGGTCAAAATACGTTATTGAATATATGCTGTTAGTCTCTATTGCTGATAGAGCAGAGGTAAGATAAGAATAGTGGGTATTTGGATTGGTTGATGAGGTGCTGTCTGAGTGTTAAGAAAAGCTGTTGTTTTCGGTACTAAATTTTAGTATGATTAGAATTTTTCTGTGTTTTATTAAAAAAAGGATTTGATTTAGTACCATTTTGCTATCGATAAATAAGATGTTTTGAGAGGCAAAATAAGGTGAATTTTATGCAAAACCAGGCAACTTTATTTTTATAGACTGCTTATATGGGATGTGATGTAAATTAACTAATTAACTAATATACAAATTAACTAATAACTAATTAACTAATGCACAAATTAGTCCTCTAGATAAAAATGACTGCTTATATGGGATGTGATGTAAATACATTAACTAATACACAAATTAGTCCTCTAGATAAAAAGCATTTTTAATGTAATAAATGTTTTTCAACTCCCGATGGAGTCTTTTCTAAGCACTGTGGACTTGGAGGTGAGAAAGAACCATACAACAGCAAAGGTTTCTTAATAGTGACCTGAAGACAAAAGGCATTGATTTCAAGAGTGAATGTTCAAAAACAGTTTGCTTTGAAGTTACACCCTCTGACGAGACAAGTCCTAGCAATAATTTAGCTACAGCACTGCAAACTATTTCATTCAAAAAGAGAGGTAGCCTGGAGGAGAGGCAAATTGCAGACCATTTATAGATTACTGAGTTACAGGATGTTGTTTTTTATGTGAGGATTTGGCAGATTTTAAAGTCTAGAAAAATTATTGCTACAAATCTAATTGCATTGTACTTTCCATTTAAATCCTGTCGAAATTGTGTCTTTTTATTCATCTCCTTTAGAAATCAAGATTATAAAATTCTTCAGACTCTTACAATTCTGGTTAACACATTTATTTAGATTCACCTTTGTGTTCCTGGTCAGATGCAGATTCATGGTGATATACAAATACTGTCATTAATTTGTCTGATAATTTACGTATTTTGGTTTTAGTTCAGTTGGTAGTGGCAGGGTTCGTCTTTCTTAATAAGTCCCTTTGGCAGAGAATCAAAAGTAACGGACAGAAATTAAATCACTTCATTCTAAGTGATAGTCTTCCAAAGCATTTCCTAACCAATATTGTAGCAGAGTGGGGAAGCTAGCACTGCATTTGTCCAAATTATTCTTGTCTTGTGATCAGAGCCCTGTCCTTCTCTGTGATAGCCTGCACAGAACCAGTTTACAGACAGGATCTGAACTTTTTAAACCATGAGGATACACACAGCATAGCAGTGTCTGTGCATCTTTGAAAGTATTTGTTGGGTGATAGCGGGAATGCTGTATTGATTGCATCTATTATAATGCATATGGATTCTCACTGTATGTATATATAGTTGCATATAGTACCTATGTTTAGTAGCGTACGGTCTGCCAGAGGTGGGAGAGACATCTGCCTCACGTCTTGGCACGCTGGTGTGTGAGCAGCCCCGGGCTGTGCTGACCCCGGGTGATCCTGGCGGACGGGGCCCTGCGTGCGTGACACGCGTGGCCGTTTTAACCCAGATCAGTTGCTTTTGGTCCTAATCAATTCCCTGGTGCAGTTGGCTGCAAAGACGCCCTAAATGGCACAAGGAGC
The DNA here is from genome assembly GCF_000705375.1 of Tinamus guttatus. The sequence continues at coordinate 193,669 of NW_010580896.1, read as the reverse complement.
AGTGGGGAGCAGTGTTTTACTGCAGCTTCTGGCTCCTCTCTTACCCACAGAAATGCAGCGCTCTTCAGTTGCTGGTGCTCGACAGGACGGTCAAGCATCGCTCAAACTTAGCTGCTGCCTCTCTCAAGGGCATAAACTGGGAAGAACTCGACTCTTCTACGGCAGCTAAATATACCCCAAAATTGACTTTTGAAGACTCTCTCTGGGAAAGATCTGGTGATACCCTGTCACTAATTCCCTTGGTTAATTGTGGATGGAGGCCTCCGGCAGTGATTGGGGACTAAACTTCCAAGGAAGGATTAATAATATGCCCAATAAAAACAGAAGGCTTAAACTTATTCTTAAACCTTTTCCATAGGTATATACACAGCTTGATTTGAACAAGCTGCACTTTAACACTACTCAGACTTTCAAATTTTGACTAGAGCTAAAGCCTATGTGGATCAGATGAGAGTTTAAGAGGAATATTGTGCTGGGATTAAGTGACTCATTTTCAAAGTAGGGTTAAATAGGGGAATCTGCCGTATGAGAAAAACAGACCCAGGCCTGTCTGCTGGAGAACATACCTGCCCAGAGCTGGGACACGGCCCAAAGGTAAAGCTTTTGCTGGCACGAAAGCAAATTTTTTTATATTTCTAAAGGATGAAAGCTTCTTGGTTTAAGAATAATTCATAAGAGATGTGTGATGCAAAATTGAGCTAAATTAATTAAATGGAAAACTAATTAACTAGATTTCTTTTTCCAGTGAATTATTTTTCTTAGGTTATTCAACTTTGCAATGTAGTTTTGAATTGATGGCAAGCGTTTCTCAGAAACAGCATTTTACCGAGCCATTTTAATTTAAGGTGTTCTTTGCATCTGCAGTATAATGGGCTCTTATCTGGGCTGTTATCTGTCAATAATAGCTCAATCTTCACACCTTCATCTTCACTGTTGTTGTGGTAGCAAGTAGTGACCATAGTGACCTGGTATAACTGGTGCCCTGCCTAAGCAGGCAGCTGGGATGGCCGGAACATGCAATCATTTTTTTGCTGCCTCCTCTGATTAACTGCTGCACCTGAGTAATGCCCAGATGCAGTTTCTAGTGTGATCTCCTTCTGACCCATCTGCCTAACTCCTGTTAGCATCAGTGTGCATGAAAGGAGGCTCTCTTTGTTACAGGTGTCCTGGAGTCAAAACTATATTGTTTGCAAAACATGGCCAAGGCTATGGTGCTGCCTGAGTGTACAGGGATATCTTAACTTTAATTCTTCATTATCTCGGAGGAGAGGCTAGGGACTGGATCAAAAAGGGAAAGCCGAGGAGTGATCTTATTGCTCTCCACTATCTCATGGAGGGACTTAGCTGAGGTGGAGGCAGAATACTGTCAGCGGCAACCACTGACAGGATGAGAGGCAACGGGCTCGAGCTGGATAATGGGATAGGCTGATATTTGGATACATGTTTTCCCTGTGACAGGTCAAATGATGGGACAGGTGGCCAGGGAGACAGTGGAGCTCCCATCCTTGGGACTGCTCAGAACTAGACAGGACAAGGCTTCAAGTACCCTGCGCTGCTTGGCCCCACTCTGCGCAGGGGGATAGTGATGATGAAAACCCGTGGTCCTTCCCAGCCTGTATTATGCTGTGATCCTGTATCTGTATGCCATCTGGATTCAAAATGTGATTGGCTTTTTGTTGGTTTTGAAAGCAAATCAGGAGTACAGTTGCTTTCCTAGATATGTAAGATAATCAAGAAGTACTACCATGAAGAGCAAGGGGAAGGAAAAACATTCCTTTCAAGATCACAGAGACAATATTTGCTTTGCTTAAAATTGTAGTTAGCTCTTAATTGCCCTTATGGAGCATTACCTTGAAATTTCTTGCATAATCTGTGGTGTGCAAATCAGTGTGTATGTTTCAGAAGGTCAGAAGTTTGGTTGAAGCAATGCAAAGTTCCAGAACATTAGTTATTTCAAACTTCAGATTAAATTATGGAGCTGTCCCCTCTGGCTAAGAAATCATTTTCTTTGATATAAGTCATGTATGGCAACTTTTCAGTTAGTCCACAGTGATTTTTTTCTGTAAGAGTTATACTTATTTCCATTTATGAAAACCTGACATGACGACAGGAAACAGTTCTCTGAATAAGTGAGTTTCAAACAGAAGGTTTTCAAAACAAGTGACTTTAAGATAATTCCTTTCAGACAAAGAACCTTAATATAATAATAAAAATGATGAAAGTTTTAGTTGCATATGCAGTAGGAAAAAACTAGGTGGAATAAAATTAAAATGATAAACCATCACATAATTTTAAAATAGGGAAGAACAGACAAGAACCACAAAAGACACACTGATTTAGAACTGTGGTTTTCAGCCAGTAGTCTGCAGCTCTGTCTGGTCTCTGAACTATTTTTGAGCAGTCTGTGAAGGGAGACTGGGGAAATGTGCTCATGTGCACTTGAAAAAGTTAGACTCCTGGGCTGGAGAAAACATATCTAGAAGAGTGAGGTATGTATGAAGAGTGAGGAAAAGGCCATTGCGTATGTTGGGAGAACCGGGTGCAGTGTGTGCTGCAGAAGCAGCCAGGCCCACCTTTCCAGACGCTGTGCACTCCTGCTAGCACGAGAGTGCAGCATGAGCTGGGAAGGCTGAAGTCAAGCAGTCATGGTAGGTGTCAGGGCTTTCTAGCATGGATGCCATACTGTGCAAATGCAGCTCTTCTGCCTGCGGATCCGGGGCAGGATGTAGCGTCCTATCATGCTGTATGATCTTCCTGGCTCTGCTTGGAAGCCGTTGAGTGATGTCTACAGTCTGCTTTATTGTATAGTGTAAATACAGAGATTGGAGGGGTCATCATCTTGGTAACATACCCTTGAAAAAGAGGCAAATAATGGTAGGCTTTGTGGATGCATTTAGATGAGGCATTCAAAATAGTCAGATTTCTCCTGCTTCAGGGCTTCAAAACTAACAAGCTTGTTTTATGATTAATGCCAATTCCTGTGCAAGTTGCACAGATGTCTGTCACATGAGATGTGTCAGAAGATGCTCTCTTCTCCTCCTTGACTTTAGCCCTCTCTGAACTTTGTAGTTCATAGGGTTTTCTCTTCTGGAATAGAAGAAGTCATTACAAGCACCTGCTCTTGGCAAATTTTAAATAATTTGTCTTGACATCTTTTCTTGTTGCTGTCAAACTGTCTTTCGTGAAACTGAATTTAGGCTCAGGGAACTGAATAGCCCCCCATGAGGAAGGGAAAGAAGGAATGTCCTGGTGTTTGAGATACGGAGCAAAACTACACTCTAGTTAATCAGACTATCATCTGTATCCTCACATGAACTGTAAAGAAAATTTTGTCCAAAGAATTTCTAAGGTAAGTTCTGAAATGACACAGTCCTTGGATGATCAGAGGTGAATTGTTACTCTAAATGCCTATGAAACAAGTCTCCAGTGACATTTTTAAGATTTGTATGACACAGCCTGGAGAAGGAAATATAAGCTTCTAAATGTGTTACATAAGACTTAGAGCAGGATTTAGAGCAAGCCAACTGAGTTCAGCTATAGCGTATGAACATGAGTTTTCATTTTTTAAACATGTTGTTACTTCCTGTGAGTGGTTCAGGTTGCAAACATCTCCACATACTCTAGAAAGGAATGCGCTGGGAATGAAAGGTCTCTTGGCAAAAGTGTTGTAAAATATCCTCAGCAGAGATTCTTGATCGAAGGTCAACAGATCCCTCAACTGCCATGTCTGTGGAGGACAGGTCGCTTCATTTTAGGGAAGGAAAAGAGGGGAAAAAAAAAGAAGAAAGAGAGGCAGGTTTGCAGGATAGCAGAGCTGTGTGGTAAGAGATGCTAAGCGAGTGTAGCTGTAGGATGAGGCCTGCTCCTGGGATAAGCCGTTACTGTCATACTGTTACTGTCATACCGTGACTAATTGCTGAAGAAAGTAGTGTCCTCCGGGACAAAATAGTGTCAGGTTCGTGAGCAGAGGAGTCGAGGCAATGGAGGAGGGAAAGAGGAGCATGCAAGGCTAGGAGGAAGGAGGGGTGTAGTAAAGCCCAGCCATGTGAAGGGGAAGGCAGAAGGAGCACCAGTTCTTGGCAGTTCTTGTAGATAAATTCTGAATTCTTCCTACTGCCTGTCAGAGAAAAGCTCAACCGCAGAATGAAAGTGCAAGTTGATTGTTGTCAAACAGTTTATTCAAAATACTGCCTTGTTTGTGGTGGAAACAAGCACACAGTGCCTTGCGATGCCATTACTGTGTTCACAAGAATTGGTGCTGTATTCTGTGTGCTTTCTGTTTGCTCTGTATCCAGCACGTGAAGTCTTCTGTTCATTTTCTTAAATGCTGTGTTCATTCAGGACTATTGTAGGCTGAATTTCAAGGTTGGCCAAAGTATGGGAGAAATGGTGAATTTTGTAAAAGCTTGATAGTGAAACCTTCTGATTGTTTAGGACATTTTGACCCCATTGCAACTTCACTGTAGTAGGGGAGGTTACACAGTAAGGGTATTTCTGAGGGAGAATATGATAAGTCTTATATGTTCTTAAGACTTATTTTTGTTACGGTTGTTTGATGCCGAGGGAGTTTACTGTGTGATAGAACTTGACCAATATTTTCTTCCTCTAGGATTTTGGGGACCTCTGAGGCTTTCGAAAGTGTTTTCCCAATATAGACAAAAGTTTTGTGAAGAAGTAGAAAACAATCCATTTAAAAAAAAATCTATTTGTCTCTTTGTCCAGCTGTGTTGTTTTCTTCCCTTCAGAAATGTGTATGTTTGAAGAGATGTGGATGCTGATTAAGCAAGTGGTATGTGTGGTGTTTCTATGGAAACCAAAATAATGATATAGAAAGACTAAACGTAGAAAAATGAAAATGCTCTGGAGACTTGGTGTTTATACATGACTTTCCTTTTTCTTCTATAACTTAATATACCTAGTGTCTAAATCCTATTTTGACATATTGCTGTAGCCCTCATAAGGGTTAATGCCAAAAATAAACCTGACAAAGTAAAACGAGTATATTGATGAGTGTATAAATGTCTGTTTTAATGTTATGGATATGAATAATTTTGCTTGTAGTTCAGTTGTCCTTTTTGTATGTCCAAATAGTGCACAAGGAGAGACTTCACCTATTATTTTATGTAGTACAAAATCCCCACTAAAAATAATACTCAGGTAAGAATCTGTACCTATAAAACCTAGGTGGAAAGAGATTCTATTTTAGGTGGCAAGGCCATTCCTTTGTTATGCTCTTCTGTACCTACTGAGAGGATACAGTCAAATCCATACAGACTGTTAAGTTGTAGTTACTCGGTGATACTCAAAGAAACAAGATTATTTATTTTGCTGAGTGAGTTTTCTCTAGTGAATGGCCTTTATGTGCTACTTTAATGTGCCTTCATCTCTGTATCCATAGTAACTTTTCAATAAAATAAAAACTAACTGTAAGGTGCAAAGAACCTATAAAAATGCCCTCAAATTGCGTTTTGCCTATTGCAGTGCATTTATGTTAGAAATCAAAATCTTGGTGAACTTTTTTTTTTATTTCACCCCTCAAGAAAAATACTTCTGAAAAGAGTATGACAATTGCCCAGAAAGGAGAGCTGCTGCATCTGGCCAAGACTGACATAAATAGACTGACAGACATATTCTTTAACCAAAAAAAAAAAAAAAAAGAGGGCAGGGGAAAGGAAGGTGAGGACTTTTTGTTTCTTTTAAGAAAAAGGAAACTTCACTCCTCTAGAAACTTGAAAGATAACGAGAGGCTGTGAACTTCTGCTAAGTACATCAGAAAGGGCAGTGAAGGAGTGGGAGCATGATTTTTCCATTGAGGTTCTTTTCGTTTATTAGTTTTTGCATTAGTTTGCTATTAAATTTAAGGCTGATTAATGTCTTGATCTGCCAGTTCCTCCTCACATTTCTAGACCTTTCTTTTTCTTTTTTTCTGTAGTATTCAAACAGTTTTCTTTCTTACCTGATCTTCATTCACTATCTTTCCTTTGAACCTTATCATTCAGAAAGCATCCTCCTGTCGTGCCCTTTCTTTTCCCTATGCGTGCTTTGGTTCTGCTACTCTTCCTATTTATTACTGAATTGAGAATCTGGGTAAAAATTCAAATTTCTGTTCTATGTTTTTAATGATCATTATTAGGGTAAAAAAAATCAATGTTAAAATTTAGGCAGACTTTGATAGGGTATAACATCTTCAAGAAAGAATGTTCATTTCTGTTCTTGCAAATGTTGACTTGCAGTTCCATCTGTAAATAATAATTCTCTTGTCTTGTGGAAAGCAAATGATGGAAGTTGTAGCAATATGCATTTTTGCTTATATAGTCTTAATTTGTCTCGCTTCAGTAGAAAATAGTGTGTATAGCTCGTTGCACAAATCAATATGTAGAAAGAGCAGAAAAAGAGAAAAACAGAATTGAATTCAATCTACAGTTTGTGTTAACCTTCTTTCTTATTAGCACACCAGTTGTTTAAATATTCTGTCTGTGCTTATTTTGATTCTTGTTACAGGCAGATGCAATGGAAACCAGAATCACCTGCAGTTACCTATGCAACATATCGAGGTTCTGCAAGAATTAGACAACTACTGAAAAAACAGTC
>NW_010580896.1:162535-187035 GCF_000705375.1 Tinamus guttatus | reverse complement strand
GAATGCTTCCTTTGAAAAAGAAAACGGAGAAATCCAGATGACAGTGTCTTCAAAATCAGGACATTTATTTAAAGAAAATGGAGAAGTTGAGGGTAAAGACAATGAAGATCACAACACAGTGAATTCTTCTACCATTAACACAGAACTGAGAAAGTCTCCGCATTGCTTGGGTGGCATTAAATGTGAAATAACTGCAAATACCTCAGCTTCATCTACTGATTTATCTAGTGAAGTGGACTTAAAACATGCACCAGCTTTACATACAACTAGAGTGAAGAGGACATATTCACTAGATTCGTTATTGTCATCTAGTAGGAACAGAGAGATCCTGATGAATCCCACTTGCCAGACTACTGATTCCATTGCAATGAATCCTGCAAATTGTTTGGTGGAAAAAGTGGGAATGCCAGGAGAAGCACACGCTCGGTTTCAGGCAGATGAAAATGATACTTCTAACATTGATAAAAAAAATCATTGTAGCAAAGCAACTACTAAGGAATCTGCAAAAAAAATGCAGAATGATGGTTTTCATTCATCCAAATCAAAAAGAGAGACAGTAAACAGTGAACTACAGCAGACAGAGGGAGAATCTTGCTGTAATCATCAAACAGAGAGTCCCTTAGAACTAACATTGGATGTCCAGATGCTTCATTCCAGTGTGACTGGGTTTCAAAAGAATACAAAAAGTGCAAACAAAGATAGTGATGCTGGAAACAGTGATGCACAGAGAATTGTGCCAACTGTAGCAAATGAGCAAAATACACAAGGCTGTATTTCTGCTGTGCATTTGCCTTCTAGTGAAAAAATACTTTTGTCACTTGGCAAGGAGTGCAAAGTAGACAAGTGCATAGCTACAGGTAATCCAGCGGCTTTAGTAGTGTCTATTAAAAATTATGAAGATACAGTCATGGACAAGGAAAACAGAAATGAAGAACTGAGTGAACTAGGGAAAACTATGCATGCACAAAATGATCATCAATTAATCTTTGTGGACAAGGATTCTAGTAAGGATACTAGTGCAGAACAGTTTGGTTTATCTTCTCTAGAAACTGAAGATGTTGAAGCAATGAAGGTTTTATCTGAGTTCACAGTAGAAAAGCTTGACAATGAATCATCTTGCCTTCATAGGTGTGAAAGTCTAAACTCTAACTTTCGTGAGCTGGTACCACCTCTCTCTGTTTCTTATGAGTTGTCTTTTGGAACTGGAAATTGTTGCTCAGCTTCTCATCTTCCTAGTTCTCAATCTGACAATCAAACTGCAGGGGAAAGAGAAGCCAGTTTAAAAGATGAGAGACAGACTTTTTCTTGTCCTGTTCTTGAAGATGAGAAGAACAAATCCCTTGAGCTTGTAGAGAAAAGCCTGTCAGGAAACTCAGTTCCTGTCCATGAGGTTGGTGCTGTTCCCCTTAAAACTGTTCAAAACATTCCTCCCAAGACAACAGTTGCACCCACAGAACATAACACAGCAAAGACTGAACTTGGGCCTTTAATCAGCACCGACAGGAGAGATAATGCTTTTGCTGCTGCTTCTAAAATAAAGCAAGCTGATACGTCTGAGGCTGTTCCTATTCCTTCTCAGTCCAGCGATTACGTCTCTCATATGTTCTCTCATATGCCTAAGTCAGAAAAAGAAGTTTTGGAGGTTTCACATTCTGCCTTGATATATGGAAGGAAGCCCTTACCTAACCATTGCCCTTTTGTCTGTGAAAAAGATGTTAGTGTAGACGACACTACTGACTCTCCACCTAGTTCTGAAGAAGTGAATATGACTATTTCTTCAAAACTTGATAACAGTAGTAAGCCTACAGTATCATCGACTCTACTTAATTCTTCATCTGGCAATCATCAAAAAGCACTTTCTGCCAGTAACTCCGAAAATGGCAAAATTGCCACATCTGCTGCTGCTTCTGAACAGAATGGCCAGTCCAGCTATATTTTTACTGCTGCTGAGTCAAGAAGAATTATCCCTGAGGACAGGATGACCAAGATGCTACTTTGTGCAGAAGACTCAAGAGCTGTGTGCCCAGACGGTTCTCTAGAGTTTGACATTACCATAGCTGAAGCTGATCACTCTGTTGCTAACGCAGACCTGTGGGGAACTAACATCCCCAAGTCTGCTTCACCTTCCAAAGAAACCTGCAACCTTCCTGTTTCTGCTGTTGAAACACTGAGGTTCGCCCAGAGAAGCAATAATTCCCCTAGTCATAGACCCAGTGGTGTGGGAGGGAATGTATGCGCTGCACAAAAGCCTGATGGCTTTGTGTTGACAAAGAAAATACCATCACCTATCTGCCCTTCGAAATCTTTGGAAATGGTATCTGAGCCAGTCTATACTGAGAATGTGCACAAAAATACCATAAAAGAGGTGGCTCATTATAATCATGTTCCTGCTATCTCAGAAACCTCTTCTAAAATTGGTAATCAAGCAGCTGTTTCACTTACAGTACCAAATGAGTTCTATTGTGCGAAAATTTTGAAAGATACAGACATGGGAGGGCAAGAACATGCTAAATTCCAAGAAGCTGCTCTTTTATTTAAAAAAGCTGAGGAAATAGTGGAGTCAGTTTTACACTTGGCTCTAGAAGAAATAATAGCAAAACAAGCAGTTGGTGTCTGCCAGGTTTGTGGGAGCAAGGAGAGTTTAATAAATCTGGATATTCTAAATGATCAGAAAACTGGAACTGTGCAGCTGGAAGCAGAAGAAATCCAGTCAGCTGTGCAATCATTAGAGCAGCTTAATGAGAACCATGCAGGAAGCTCATCTTCATTTAAAGAAAAGGAAACAGTTGATACAAATAATAAAGATGAACAGATTCCCTTTTACATCCCTGATAAAATTGACCTACATAGTTCACTGGCACTGAAAGCAAGAGAAATAATTGACGAAGTCATTAACTCAGCCAAACAAAAGCTGACATCCAATCAGTGGCAAGGCAGCGAGAGTAAAAAGCCTTCTGAAAAGCTTGAGCCTAACCCTAAGGCTGAAACCCCAAAGATTTTAAATCCAGATACTAAATTATCTGCCAAAACACAGGAATTAACCAAAGAAACAACAGAGAAGGTGGAGGCTCAGAGTATAACTGTAAGCACTGAAAAAGCAGATTACTCAGACTTGCCTTCGTTTCCAAACAGTATGGAGAATGGCATACATTGTCCCGAAAGAGATGAAATAATGCCAAATAATGTATTTACGTGCCAAACAAATGGGTTTCTTCCTAATGGCAGTTTAGGAAAGGCAGAATCTGACCTTATGCTAGTAGCAAAAGGGAAGAATACTGAAAAGGTGTATGGAAATATGACTGCCACAGAGATTTGTGGCAAAGATAAAGTATTGGCAACCAGTAGCAAATCTGATGTGTCTTTACATTTAATAAATAAACATGCAGCTGTGGCTAAAGAGATGTTTCTGCCTTTGGACTTAATACACTCATGCAATAGTACAAATACGCCAGAGCGCACATTGCAGCCGACTCTAAATGTTAATGTGTCATCTTTTATGCCTGATGAAGAAGATATCAGCATGCGTAATGAATCTAAACACAAAAGCCGTCCTCAGAGTTCTCTGGAAAGCATTGCAGAGAAAAGTCTGTATGAGCACTGTGAAGGAGAGGCTGCAGAAGAAGTATCTGCAAAAGTAAGAGAAACTTTAGAAGATGTGAAGGCAGAGAGCAAGGAAGAATTAGCAGAAGGAGCAAGTGAGGTAACACAGGTTGATGCTGGATTAAATACACAGTTCACTGCATCTGAATTGCCTGCTATTGGAGAGGACAGTGAAGGGGAAAATCATTTCAACTTTGCCCAAAATAATGAGACTCTAAAGCAGATGCAAATGGAAGATGGTGACATGCAAAAAGGTGGTCATCTCAAGGAAAATGGTTTGGACTGCAGTGATGACTTGGAGGAATCAGCAAATCTTTTGTCCTTCTCTCCACCAATTGAACAGGGAGAAAACAGTTCTTTTACTATAATTTATGAAGGTGCTCTTCAAACTGAGAACAAATCCGTGTCCACTGATGAGCTGCAGGCTAGCTCCCGCTCTTCTGATCTTTCGTTAGGTAACTTAGGTCATCTCCTGATGTGTGAAAGAGCAGAGAAGAACCATGAACCAGCCTATGCTTATGAAAGGGATAACAAACCAAACGAAGCAATGGATAGCCGTGGCTCAGAGTCCTTTCTGAATGTAGAGGCTAAGCGCTACAGGATATATCCTTTTTCACTGTCTCCGATATATGAAGATGACAGCTCCCAAGAAGACCTGCTATCCCCAGATGTGTCACCAGAAGGTCTTCCTAGTGGACTATCTAAAGATAATACTGACCATCCTTCTGTGCTGTCCCTTCTACAGTCAGTTTCTGAGCGCTTGCAGTTTACTACTCAGCTTAGTGAAGAGGAGGAGGAGGAAGAGGAATCATTTTATGGAGAAAACAGCAAAGAAGAATGTGTGTCCAGTCAGTGGATAGGGAATTTAAAAACAACTTCTCAGTCAAATGACCAAAATAGGTCTTTTTTTCCTGAACAAACACCTTTTCTTTCAAAAGAGCAGCTGAACTCTATGGAGCAGCCAGAAGTGTTTCCAGATGCCACTTCTCCCACTCAAGCATGTTCTAAGCCAGTTTCACAGAAAGTTGATGCTGCTGCAAAGCTTACTTCTACAAGTGTGTATTACCAATATTTGCAATCTGCCAGAAATTACTCCTCAGAGAAGGGAGCCCAACTTGGAAGCATTCTGCAGGATATGTTGCAGCCAAAGAGTCATTGGTCCCAAGACTATGCCTTGCCAAAATTGGGAGACTTGTCAGCGGTAAGATGTTCTGTTATACAATATTAGTAATCCAAGTGATTCACTCAGGTTGTAAGGACCATCCACTTTTAAGGCAAATAGAATTACATTGTTTAAGATCGCAGATTAAAAGAAAGTTTTCTGATAGAGTGATTTAAAAAGAATAGTATTATGGTTCAGCAAGCAAATGAAACGGTGGCTTAAAATTGTAAAAAGGGAGATGTATAGGAATAAAAATTGTTACAGGAAAACATGTACAACTGCAAATATGTATAACAGCAAAGCGCAAATCGTCCATGTTGATGACATTTCAAGCTGGAAATCACAGACTTGATTTTTCTATGAAAGTTGTTGTCTTTCGTTTCTTCCCCTTTGAGGTTAGTTGAGCTGTGTTATCCAAAAATATGATTTTATGATTACTGAGCTATTTGGTTCTTTCATTACAAATTCTGTAAGTTATAGCTTAGTTAGCAAATAAGTAATCTAGCTCCTTCTATACATTCCTTTTTAGTTTATTTAAAGCAAGCTTAGATGAGGGGATGGAAACATTCTTCTGATATTTAGGAATGAAACAGGCTGCATAGATCCAGTGTGCAGTGGAAGAAGCAAGTCTTCCTGCCAGATGTTGGTTATCTTTTGTTCTGTTGGAGGGTGTTGCCGTTCGCTGTCTCCGGCCGCGCGGTCTCCGGTCTCAGCTCTCGGCAACGTAACGTGTTCGCCCGGAGGTCGGGCTCTCCGGGGCCATCCTACCCCGCTAGGGGACAAACCACATAACACCAATATGGTTGAATAATCTGTCTATATTGTGTGCTGCTGTTATAGCTACTAATAGTTAATTTTCCATATCCTTTTAATTTCAGAACTTCATTGACAGGGCAAGTCTCAAATACAATCCAAGACCAGGAAAGGTAAACAGAATTTCTTTGTCACCTAGATCAATAAGAGTGGAATAATTTGTCATATCAAAAATAGTAAATGGGAAGCATTTAAAGTTGATAGTCTAATTTTCTTTTTTTTAATGCTGCATATGTTTGCACATGCTAATGAAATGCAATTATAAAATCAGAAAAGAATATGAAAGTACTGACAGGGGTAATTCTACTATATTACTTTGTCAGCAACTCCTTTTTAGGTTCGGTAGTATTTCATAAATGAGGAAAGTGTGTGCTCTATTAGTTGAGTCAGCACAAAATGAAATTAGTTTTGTTCCAAGTAAAAATTAACTGTGTACCCTGTGTGTTGAAATGGGCCCTGATTTATATGCATTGTGTGTTTTTTCAGATTATTATTTATGACATTCATGGCGACAAAAGTAAACAAGAAATTCATTCTGATGTGCTAGATACCACATCCTGGATCTTTCCAATTGGAGCGTTACTTAGGATAATTAGAGGATGGTAAGAAATGCAGGTCATATGTAAATCATTCTAAAACACTATGTATGTGTTTTTCTTGTATTTTTAAGTCTTCTATTTGTGACACACATCTAATCTGCAAGAATGCCTTTTTCCTTGTTTATAATGAGACTGATATCAATAAAAAGGCATGAAAGGCATGATGCTTTCAATAAATATAATAAATAATAAATGAATACATAAATAAATAATAAAATGCTGTAATACATTTTTTTCTCTTGGGAACTAGATTTAAACAGAAAGTCTCTTACAGAACCAAAGATAAGCTTAGGTTTCTTGCCTCAAGTGGTGAGTCCATATGCTGCCATAATCATCACTGTATGTATGTGTACACCAAAGCAATTTTTTTAACAGTTGAATTCTGTTATACAATAGCTGTTTTGAAAGGACTATAAAACATACAAGTACAGCTGTTACTTGAAATGTAGCATCCATACAGCACATTAAAATTTTAGACTTTTTTTTGTATGTTCCTTCTTTCTGCATACTTTTTTTTTCTCCTAAGACACTGAATATTATATGTTTTAAATAGTTGATTAATATACTTGTTGTAGTAGAATAATTCTTTTTATTTGCATAGGTTTTTAAGCTATTTTGTATACAGTTCAGTTTTTAAGTTATAGTTTATATCCTGGTGGAAATATGTGTTTTATTTTTAAAGCACAGAAATAAAGGGCCAGCCCCAAATTTGCCCAAATGAATGTGACTACACCATTCTACTATTGAGGTACAATGTAAGAAAGGACTCGTAGTGAACTTAATTACAGGAGCTATTCAGGAGTTCTTGGCAAATGTGCAGTATTAGGACAGTTTTATCTAACAGCAATTATTCGGTTCATGATTTTATTATTACAGCTGGATATTTTATGAGAAACCAAACTTCCAGGGTCGAAAATATGTACTAGAAGAAGGAGAAACAGTTCTGGATCTCCCTTGGGATCTTCCAGGCATGAAACATCGTCGACGAAATCTCACAGTTGGTTCAATCAAACATGTGACGAAGGTATGGGCTTTGTTCATATATTGTGTCACATTCAGACTTAATGTCTGTTGGCAACAGTGGTGTATGAACAACGTGTGCATGCTGTGTTTCTGACTTTATTCACACTTCCTATGAATTGCAGTTCTTAGTTCAAGATAAATCACAGCGTTTGATTGCTGAGGGTTTATTACTTGTTGTTCCTTTTGTGATGTAAATATCTCTTTCTTCTTAAATATAATGAGCAAATACATATTATTTTTGTTTGCCTTTATATGACACAGTTGCTCCTCTCTTTAGATATTTAGGTGTGCAATTAATTGAAATGAATGGGAATAATTCATATTCTTTACTAAGAAATGCTTAACTTAAGCCTAAATTACCTACAGTATGCATATGTCTTTTGGAAATTAATAACTGAGATTTTTATCTCTTTTGTACAGCATAACTTTCAAAATTGACGTATTTCCACGTACAGCTTTGTTGTGAGTTGGATTCCACAGGCTCTGTTGAGGCACGTGGTGCACCTACAGCATCTGGCTCTGCGTGCAGCCAGAAAAGTAAAAGGCATTTTGTTTGTAAGATAGGAATCAAATGCCTGAAATTAAATATAATGCATTCATTATTATTCAGTGAATGAGGAATATATTTACCAGATCTTGTGATTTAGGAAGAATTAATGTTCTTTTTGTTTAGCATAGCATTCTAGTTATTTACAGGGCAAGGGCTCCTTATTGTGAGTGAATTATCATTTGTATTGCAATGTGAAAATGTTTTAGAAAAAGTACTGCTTTTTTGTTTTCTACTGGTATTCAAGTCATTTTATAGTCAATAGTCCTCTGTCATCTGTGCAAGGGCATAATGTCACAACAACAATTATAAAAACTTTTCCATTCTCTTAAAATCATTTGAAAAAGTAATCAGAAGAGATTGGTTGAGGGCATGAACAATGAGCTTAATTAGTTCAAATAAATGTTAAAAGCATTTGAAAAACATTGGGTGTGAATATTGGTCAATAATGCACAAGCTAAATGATTAAAATAAATCCATCAGTACTGTGGAACTAGGGTCAAAAGCTGAGGAAAGCTCATTGTGTCTTCAGTGTCTAAGAAAACCCTTGGATAGTAAAGACACTGAGGATAGTTCCATCATGCTTTATAAAAAATCTTTCAAGCTAAGTAGGTTTGAATATTATTCTTTCTTCCACTACGTGGTTCACTTTTTTGGAAGGCAGATTAAAACCTTTTTCATAGTACATTATTTCAATACTTGACACATTATTCCTTGTGTAACTTTAAAAAATTCCATGCAGGTGTACATGTTCAGGAATATTTTTGCCATTAGTCAATGCTGTTACATGGAACTAGTATAGCTGCAGAATTTACTGAGCTGGGTCTTACCCTTTCAGCCAGGCTTTGTAAATGTACTTTTTTTTTTAGGTTTTACTTCAGCTGCCATGAAGTGCTTTACCAAAGTACTACCTTTTAATTTTTTTTTTAATAGGCGTTACATTTCATTGATAAATATTACTCAATTATTTCTCATTCCTGTTGTTTATGTATCATGTGAGCTGTGGGATCATGTGCTTGACTGTCATGTGGGATCATGTGCTTGACTGCTCTGTTGCCATAGGCTGAGCAGGCAGTGGGGTCATGCCTAGTTTGGTCATACTGGCTGTGTTTTCAGGCTTTTCTTTTAATTCTCCTGATGGCTTTTTATTGTGGTTGTTTAGCATCTGCTCAGATGCCTTGAGTTAGCATATTTGAAAATTGGATATATTTGAGAGGAAAATAGCCTAACAACAAGACAAAGACAGATGTTTACTAAAGAAGCTGTAGGAGGTGCATTTAATGATATTTTTATTTTTTACTGGCATATGTTAACGAGCTTAGAAACAATCTGACAGTAGTTTTGTGTTCTGATTTTCCTTTGAGCCTGCATAAAAAGCAGAAATCCTGTTAACTTTGTGGTTAGCTTGTGGCTCAGCTTATTGTGGATACAAATTGGATTCATCCATGGGTGTTTAATTTGAAGGAATCTAGGAGAAAAAAAAAAATCCCCCTAAACAGATTGTGCAACTGGTAAAACTAAAACCAGTCTGAAACGATGGAGAGCCTGAATTCCACTAAGGCAACTTGAGCATCAGCTTAGACTCACAAACTCCAACTCCACGCACAGATTCAATATGGATCCTGCAGAACAGTCAAATTGGTCCCTTGGTATACAGGAAATATTTGTATTTCTTGTGAAATCATAGAGGTTTTTCCATCTATTTCTGGAGCCCTGAAAAGGCTGCTGAATGTCGCTTTCCAACCTGAACAGAATTTCTTAAGTTTCCAGTCTGGATCAATCCAGTAAGCTGCTATTTTGCAAGATAACTGGAGATCTGAAACTGAAGCTTCTAACCTTTCTATCTGCAAGATGATTAGGTTAAGAATAACTGGTTTCCTTGTGAAGTCCTAAAGCAAAGAAGATATTAATTCAAGCAGGGAATAGTCAAGTGCCACAGGAAGACACCCAGCAGCTTCAGATTGTCTCATTGCTGGTGCTCACAGGATCATGTAGGCATTAGTTTTATTATATTACTTCTAGCCATGTTGAGCTTTGTAGTTTGTTGGTGATGATGGGTGGCAGCAAGAGTGGTACAGAACAGGACAACTTGAAGAAGGGCTCTTAGATGGATGAAAGGACTGTACGGATGGAGAGTAAGATGAAAAAAAAATGCTGGGGACAGCATTTGCCTAAGGACAAACTATGTGTCAACAGTAAGATTGTCTAGACTGTATTAGCAAGCAATTGTGTGAGCACCGGAACTAATTAGTCCTAGTTTTCAACAGACTTTTTTTTCTCATCATTGTTTTGACTTCTAGTTGGAGAAACCAGGCTTTAGTCATGCTTTGTCCTGTTGTTGACATAAAAGACTACTTCATTTGAATAGGCTACTTTGTATCACTTCAATCAAGGCTGCTTACAGGTCCAGGAAAATCTACCAGTGCCAAAATTCTTTAGTCCCTCTAGTGCTGCTAGTTCCCTGCACCGGGAAGAAGATTAAATAGCAGGAGACCAGCTGGAGTGGTGTGAAGGCTCTGCATCTCCCACTCCTGAGGTGGAGCTCCTGAGCAAACTAGAGGAATGTCAACGATACATAATCCTTTTAAAACACTTTAACACTTCTGCCAAGAGGCGCCGTGTTTCGGAAGTCTCTGTTCTCTGCAGGCTGGCTCAGATATTCCCCGTACTTTGGAAACACTTTGAAGACTGTAGGAGACAGTGTCGTCTTCGTAAATTCTTAATCATCTTTTGTAATGGTTTGTTACCAAAAGAAGAGAACTCTAGGCTGGCTATGCAGAAATAGGAAGAGAGTATCCTAGAGTGAAGGAAGACAGAGTGGGAAGCTTGTAGGTTGTCACCCATGTAAGCATTTACTAGCTGTGTATTAACATTAGAAACAAACGCCACTACCCAGATAAGACATCTTTCTTTTTGCTGGGCTTTTCCTTCTGTTTTTACCTGATGTGTCAGTAGGTCATGAATATGACATGAGTTTGGACTGCTTGTGATGATGGAAGTTGGGGGAGAGTAGGGAGAAAACTTTCCAGCTTTGGATCTGGCCTGATAACAATTTTGCGTGTAGGTATCTTACTTGAAAATCTTGACGCCTTGAAAATGAAAGAGCTTTGGACTGAAGGATCTTGTTTTAAACCTGAATGCTATCATGTTCGTGTGGTTTTAATTTTGTTTTAAAGGTGGTAGCTTTATTAAGAAAGTTAAGGAAGGCTCTGAAAGTAATGATGCCTATTAAATATGCTCAGGCAGATTTGAACATGCCGAGGCAAATATTTAACAAGCTAAAATTTACATGTTTAAATAGATATAAATATTATATATAAAATATATATGGCATAGTTCTTGGGTGTACATCTGCAAATAGTGTTCATCTCATGTACTAAAGACTAAGACTAAATTTTACTATTCTCAGCAGCCTGCAAATGAATGTCAGCCTTAATATATGTAAGCTGAACTCACTAAATAAGTCAAATAGTGTATTACTTGAGATACCCTTTTTAAAAAACATAACATACTTCTTGCTCAGATATATTATTGCCTTTAAAAATAGGTATATAAATTGCTTTTGATAATGACCCCACTTTACTACATGACACTTTATGAAAAAACCTTTGTGGACAAATCCAGTAGGCCCATTCATCACAATGAATAGAGTTTATTTATGGCTGTCAACACCTGTCTGGAGGCAGTGATAAATGGGAGGGAGCTCTTTACCACGATTGGTGGTTACCACTTCACCTACCCCATGGAGAACTGGTATGTGTTTCACCTCATGAGGTGAAGGAGGTGAATGAAGGTGCCTCCTAAGCTTCAGAGATGAGACCGCAAACTTGAAAAAATAATAGAAACTGCTTTTTCTAAACTTGAAATGAAAAAAAAAAAAAACAAAACTCCTACTGAATTAAAATTAAGCGTGCTCTGTCTCATATTCTGTCTGGGCCTGCAGGCAAAGATACTTTATTTTGCCACTTGTCTGCTCTTGCAAGCGCTTTATTTGATAATTTATCTCAAACCATTAAAAGCCTTGCATTGCTGTTTGTGGAATTCCTATTGATGCTTATAGAACTCCTAATTTTGCTTATCAAAACTGTATTGTTGGGTTCCCAGATTTCAGCACACATAATGTAGATGCAGCCTTCCTTAGTGTACAAATGGGTAGGAGTAAAAAAGACATTCTGCCGTGGAGACCTTAGACCATTTATGGCCTACTTTTTAGGAAAACCACAAATAACCATATGTTGAAAAGCAATAGGTTGTGTTGGAATAAAAACATTAGATATAATTAGGAGAAATGAACCTCAAAAATGTTTTAACTGTGATTTAATAAGATTAATGTATTTATGAAAACTACAGTGAGACTTTTTTCCCATTTACCTAGCATGCTTTGAACCTTCAGTGTTTTGCTATAAAGCAGCATTTTACTAGAGAGTTTCCTCCTGGTCTTTTATCGTTCTTTTATCGTTTTGCTTATCTGATGATAAACGTTCTGATATTGCTTCCTCCCCCAAAACAAAGCATGCATTGTTTGTATTGTGTGTATTGTAAGGAGAACAGAAATATGATTGTTATAAGAGAAAGAATTAAAACAGCGCATTGTGGTATTTCTGGTTTTCTGAGCAAAGTAAGTAACTTACTGAAGTATATATATCAGGATAGGGGTCTCTCTAGGCTGGTCCAGTACTTTGACCTAATGCAAATGTAGTCATAGATGAAGAGGATAAGGGGAAGGGTGCTGAGAAATGAAGGTTTTCTTCTACTTGGTAAGCATGCAAGCACCTTTCAGCTAACAGAAAGACTACTCTCTTATGCACTGCTGAATGTTATAGAAGATCCTCACTGATTCATGGTGTGCTTGAATGGTGGAAAAAAGTAGTGGCAATTCATTTTGTATAAATATTATGAAATTCATATGATTTAATAAAAACTCTGTAAATTCTAGGCTAGATCACATGTTCAACAAGTTTACCTCCAGCATGATAAACCACCAGATAAAAACCCCAGCAAGGTAACAGACTATTGTTCTGTAGTAAGAAGTTAAGGTGCCTACTTAACAAAAGAAGTGCTTCCAATACTGATTTTTTAACTGTTTTTCTTTGTCTCTCTTCATCTGAAATGCTATAATTATATTTATCATGAGAGAAAATTAAACTCATACCTGGAAACACACTTGGATGCATTACAGAGCTTGATTATTACCTGGGGAGAGGAAAAATGGAAGTAGTAGGCATTTTACAAATTTTACCTTTTTACTAATATAGCTATGTATCTCAATGTGTGTTATGGTAGCACTGTCTGTAAAATTAAAAGTAGCCAAATAGACATAAACACATAGCTTTTGTTCAAAAATTAGTGGCAACTGGAAATTTACTTCACTTATCTTTTCCTAAAACCCTGGGAAAAAAAAAAAAAGGACTTCCATGTCATAAAGTCCACAGTTAGAGAAGATGAGAAGAAAGGAAAAAAGACAGAAACATAACGGCTCGTCTTCCCTCAATGTGGCAGACTTTCCAAGGTGGATAACCTATACCGTTTGTGTTGTTTCTCTGTAGGATTGCAGCATTCCAGAGGTGGAGTTCAGTCTGGGAGCTGGCGCAGAAGGATTTCCCATCTGCATACAAAGTGCAGTTGCCAATTTAGAAGAACTGGATGTTGAAAGAAACCCTTATATAAGGGTTAAATCAGGGGTGTGAGTACTTAATCTTTTTTTTATACTGTTTTGCAAGCAGATAAAAATGACATCATGAGGTAAAAGTCCATCAGAGCTAGGAACAATATTTTGATTTCTTGCTGTAGAGCAGTTAATATATACTACATATGTTAACTGCTAGTTAGATAACATATACTAGACACACTACACTTCACACCATGGCATGTAGGCTCCTATCTGTAGAACCAAATTCTCAAAGGCCTCTCACTGTTGGAGGAAGAGTTTTCTATAATTCTGTTATTGAGTATTGGGTGAAGCAGCAGCAGCGGGACTGATATAGAAGCCTTTTCATTTCTAAGAGACAACCCTAGGTAAAGTTTCCTGGAAGTGTCTCATCCTTACTGCTGACATTTGTATTCTCATACTATAACAAGCTGCTTTTTTAAAATAAATAAACGAAGTGGTAGTTTTCTGCTCTTTCATTTGCATTTTGCTTGCACCGAGGAGAAGTAGCTGAGATCTCAGTGTTGAAGTTGCCATTATATTACAATATAGCTAATCTTTGATATAATTGCAGTATCTAAAACACATTGCCTATCTCTACTGCGTACAGAAAGAAACAATTTTAATATGAAGACCATTGCACTTGCTATGTTTCTGTTTGGATTAACAAGTCATTTACTCTGATTTTTATAGATGGCTTGCTTATTCAGACCTTAATTACAAGGGCGAGATGAAAATTTTGGAAGAAGGCAATTCTTCATCTGAAATTCCTTCAGCAGATGTTAAATCCCTACGTCCTTTGAAAATGGTAAGGAATTTGTGATTCCCTAAAAAGCTGTATGTATTCATTTTCCTATTGTTGCTTCTTCAGTCATTTTGGTTTAAATCTAACTTATTTTCTAGCATCCTTTCAGGGTTAATCCTTACATGCATAACATTCCTCTCATGCCACAATACGGTAGCATGTTGTAGTGACATGGTGTTGCTTGTCCTGAAGGTTGCTTTTTTGTCTTCTTTTTTTTTAGGGTGGACTAAAGGTGCAAATGCCTATGAATGTAAAGGTAAGCACTGAGAGCACTGAGGACACTGGAAATATAAAGCTATTTTTAGGTCTATTTTGTTTTCACTGGGCATATGCTGTTTAATTATGTGTTTTATATTTGCCTGCTGCTGAAGGAAAATTCAGTAACAGTGTCAAATCCAATTCTTACTAGTGTTTCATGTAATGTAAAAGAAGTGATGGTTTCTTCTGCCCAACTAAGAGAAGGTGAATTTGCTGTAGAAGAATTGTGAAGCTTTTGCCTTTAGAATGACTTTTTCCAATGGACATATCTATTGTTTAAAAGGAAAGGTGTTGGGAAAGATTTTCCCATTCAATCTGCCAACTTGACATTTTTTAAAGGATGGGGAGAGGAGACAAAAGGAATAGGACCCTTCCTATACTTGAGCCTGACACAAGAGTCAGGAGTGGGACTATGAACCTTCTCTGATTTGAGGAGCAGAAAGTTAACCCAGAATTATTGCTCCTTTATCTTCCCTTTTCTAGTTCTCCATCAAAAAGCTACTGTTTTATTTAAAGTTTGAGTCTTGCATGTGTTTGTAAAATAGTTTTTCTAATAACTATTGTGAATAAAAATGCTGTTGATAGGAGATCTGTGTAGTGCAGCAGGTAAGGAACAGGAGGTGTTCACTGAATTCAGTCACTCAAATGACTTCAGCAAAGTGCAGAGAAAGGCTTCTTGGCTAGTTTCAGAGAGCTCATCCAATATGTCCAACTATGACATGATAGGATTCACTGCAGTCTAATACATATTGCCCAGATGGCGTATGGCAGTCTAAATCATAGACCCTTAACTACAGAATGCTATTATGTATATAGAATGATGTGAATTAAGTATCCTTGTGTGGAAATGCCTATAAATAATCTGACAAGCCTACCTAAGTTGGAGTTTGGTGTCTTCAGCTCCCAGAGCAGCCAAAAATCAGAAGAGCTCTGGAATGCAACACTAAATTTGGTTCATAGTGAGAGTTCGTTGGAGATACTGGGTGAAAAAAGAAGGTTTCTTCCACATGTTGCAGCAGTAGGCTTACTCAAACTTCAGTTTACTAATGAGAACATATTCAAGATATTGTTTGAAATTATGTTTCCTAGATAATAATATATGAGAAAGCCCACTTTGGAGGATGGTCCAAAGAGTTTTCTGAAAATATTGATTCTGTCCCAGCTGTGTTGGGTAATGCAGAGGAGTTTCAGGAAATCGGATCAGTACGTGTTGTTGGTGGCGTGTAAGTGTATTTCGGTTTTGTTGTATTTTTGTACCTCCAAAACCAAAGATAGTAACTAAATACTAAAAAGTGCTTGCTAAACAGTGGTTAGAATTAGTCTCTAATATGCTGTTAATTTTGCAACTATTGGGAAGCTTTGTGACAAAGGTCAACATTACTTTGATACACATTACTTAATTTAGCCAAATTGCTTTATTCCAAAATCTAGTAAAATGTATGAAGAAGAAAGGAATGTACATTTCTCATGTCAGTTACCAGCCTTGGATAAAACTTACTCTCCATGCAGCTCAGCTACCTGAGGAAACACAGAAAGGGAAAACAAGGTGTGAGAGCTGTGGAGTCTGTTTATCACTCAAATGCCGCTTTGTTGGCCACTTTGTTCCTTAATTACAGTATTCACAGAGAGCTTTAATTTGTACTGATTTACATTTCTGATAGTCTCTGCTTAATTTGCTGGAATGACCTTGGGTACATGTGGTCGGTCTTTGATTTGACATTTTAATGCCTCTGGAATCTGTAAACTGTTTTGTTATCAGAACATTTTTTTAGTTCGATGGCTGTTGCATGTTATCTAAAATTAAGGATCCACTCTTATTTTCCTTTCCTGAGATGTGGGATTGATTCTGTTTTGTCCTGTCTCATTTTCTCATGCAAAAAAAAAGGCTGTTTAACGCAAAGGCAGATACTTTGGTGAACCACTCAAGAGGTAGTCTCAGGTCCAGCTATTTTAGCTGCTAACTACACATTGTACTTACACCCTTTCTCCAAACCCATCAGTTTAACTAAGTATTTGCAAGCATACAAAACAGTTGCTTCTGCCAAAGAGCTTAGCAATAAATAGTTTTCAGTAACATTAATTTGTTCTTAGAGAGGGTTCAGTGTTAATACTTCAGTATAAAGATTTGATAAAGACATTCTTTCACTTTTAGGTTATTGTCAGAATCTCACAAATACTAAATTTGCAGTAAACTTAATTGTGAATATGCAGAGAATCTGTTCAAATAAATACATGTATTAGCAATCTGGGAAGCCTCAAGTTATTGAAAATCATCCTTTTGTCTATTGTGGCTTCTTTTCTTTTTTAATGCTGTGGTATTGTAAACAAATTAATATAAACCAAGCGCTGTTTAAATTAAAGCTGTTCCTGCCTGCCAAATTGCAGCACTGGCAGAATTTGTACAGCAGCTCTAAATACTTCCTCAAGGGAGCTTTAATGCAATACTTCAAAATAGTATTATTCTCTGTAGTACAGATATATATTAACTATGCAACATATCCTATATGATCAATTCAGCTGGCTCTATCTATAGCATGCATATATATACACATGTTTGCATTTATACATACACCTACATGTTTTTGGATTAAAGCAGAAAACAATTTAAGTTACCTGCTGAAATCTATGAAAATTTTGTCACTAACTCCAAAATAGGTAGAATCTCCTTATCTTTTAAGTCATTGAAAAGATCAGCTGCAGGTTCTATCCATGGAAACTGGTGACTAGTAGTGTTTCGGCTGCTGAATATGTGAACCTCTGTAGTACCACATATCAGTATTAGGAATATGGCTCATGGAAACTGGTGACTAGTAGTGTTTCAGCTGCTGAATATGTGACCCTCTATATCACATATCAGTATTAGGAATATGGCCGATGAGAGGAGGTACATCAAGAAGTGCTTCACGAATAAACTGTTGTTGGAGAAACAATTGCATGATGGAATTTTATTCCACAAAGAACCCTTCAAGGGGGTGCTTGTGACTTCAAGCAACAAGCATTGCTTTGTTAGCTGAGCCTGTGATAATCATCTTAATATTCTTAAGATATTTTTCCCCTTTTATTTGTTATGCAAAATGATGTGTGATGTTTTTTGCTTATTTCTCTTTCTCTTGCTGTGTGGTTGCTGTAGTTGGGTTGCCTATGGCAAGGAACGCTACAAAGGTCGTCAGTACCTGCTGGAGGAGGGCGATTACGCGGACAGACACTCGTGGGGAGGAGCCGACAGTGCCCTGTTGTCCTTCCGGTTCCTTCAGGCTGTAAGTACTAGATTTTCACACAACCTATGCACAGTTCCCTACATAAAAAGAAAGCTCTCTGAAGTTTTGTCATTCCTTCATTTGCACAAGTTCACTCCTGTTTTCTTTCCCCTTTGCTGAAATTTCCACTGTAGTCTATACAGTGTAAAGCACAAACAGTTTCTAAATATTCTGTTCTCAAAGACTTTAATTCCTTGTTTCCTTGGTGGATTTTCCAAGTATCTCACTTCTGCACTTTCAGCTATTCAAAACTCTAGAAGTCTCTTAGAACTTTAAAATGCATAAGGGTATAGTGCAGTTCTTTATTAAAATAAAAATAGCTCTTCAACACTACAGCTGTTGCAAAGTTTTACATCATCACCCTCTATATCTGTGTTTTGATGCCAGAAAATTTTGGCAGCACAAGTTATCATGGTGAGAAAATCCCTGTTACTAAAGCATTTATGGGGGGCAGTGATGAGATAATCATAAAATCTATAACAGAGTATATAGTATTGGAAGCAATCTTAGTCTTCTGAGTGATGGGGAGACAGGATTACAACTTCTCTATTATTTCCTGTAGTGGGATGATGATGATGATTACTGAGCTTTAAATGGAGCTGCTCAGAGTGGTTTTCTTCTGAAAATCAGATTGTTCACTGTGAGATCACCTAGCCTTCCTGATTGTGATTGATTGATATTCCTAAGATGGAAATTTTCTGAAGTTTGAAGGTAGACATTTAAAGCAAACTCATTGCTTTGACAATCCTTATAACAAAACTAATTAATGAGAACAAGAATAAGCTATGCTTAATCTAAGAGTTTCCAATTTTGATTTTAGGAAAGGCACCTAGTAATCACTATATAATCAGAATTTATCATTTAACCTAAATGAAGGTGTGAGAGTTCACTGAACTGAAGAAAAATCCCGTGTCCTTCTATTAATAATTTATTTTGAGGTTTTTGAGAAAACGGGCAGGAATTTTCTTCTGACTCTTGTTTGAATGCGCAGAATACAATTCAGCTAGTGACTAATTTTAACCTTTCTTACTTGTCAAGCCATACCTAGGATACTTGAATAACTTAAATTGATCATTGTAAGCCTCCATTCAGCAAATCCATAATTACAAGCCTAAAGTTATGCACATACCTTCCACTTATATGCATATAATTAATTTGACTCAAGCCTAGAGCAGTCAGGATACTCAAGTCATTGGAACTAACATCTTAAAAGCATGTAATTCATGTAGCAACATATGTCATTCAAAATATGTATATATAGATAATGAAAGTGTAAATACTACCTTTCCCCAGACTGTGTCTTCGATAAAAGAAAAGAGATGATTGTAACTGGAATCAATAAAATCACTAGCAGCAGCAGTGTTTTGTTTTTTGATTTGAGCAACAGGCTGATTGCCATTCTCTGATGTACAAGCTGTAGGTCAGTGTCCAGGCTTACCACATGCTCACTCTGCAACCTCGTATACACCGGTTAAGGCCATGATTTTAAAAAACTCTTTTGGGGGGATCTAGACAAAAATCCCAAACCAGTGCCATATGCTTCAGGTCCCTAGCTGCACAACAAACATATTAGCAGTTCTGCATCGTCTCAGGAAGTCTGTAAATATAAATGTGGTAAGGCGATGATGTGGTGGTGTGATACTGGTCAGAGGGGGTGGGAGCTGTTAATGGACACATCACCTTTATTTTTCTGGCTTGGCAGCTCTGTTTTAGTTGGATAAATTCAAGAGTCTCTATAGAGCATAATGGAATTTGTGAAAGGCAGCCAACTTGCATTACTTGTGGGCAGTTTACCAAGGGACTGGGCACTGCCCCTGCTATTTATGTATACTCACCAGGGTAATCTCATTCAAAGGCCGTTCAGATTCAGCTAGGCCTGCTTGCTCAGCCATGCCAACAGGTGGCTGTGACTGCTGGCTTTAAAGCTAGCTCAGGTCTGGAAGCAATTTAGCCTGGCTCGTGTGGCGTGAAGCTCGTAAGCCCCTAGCTACCTGAGTCAGCTCCAGTGCGCTCGCATGTCTCTGCACGGTGCTCCTGAGGCCAGGAGCGTGGTACAGAGGCACGTAAACGGTGCTGCGGCGAGCCAGGGCGAGCACGGCGTGCTCTGTTAGCTGTGTCGGGGCCAGCTCTGACGGACCTGCTTTAGTGCTGTGCAAAGCTAGTCAAGTGTTCCTGTGCCACAGCGCTCAATATTACGGGTTCCTGGAGAGCTTATTAGCGCCTGGCGAAATCTGAGCTGCGTTCCTGCACGCGCGCCAGAAAGAGCATTTGCGGTCGAGGCATGATTTTAATTTCCTGACCCACCAGAAAGGTTTTTCACCGTGCACAAAGAGGCGTTGCTGCAAGTTGTCCTCCCCATCCACTGGTAAAGATGCAGGTGCACTGCAAGAGCTGTTCAGTTTTTGGCTGCCTGAAATGTTTCTTCTGATATATACTGTGAACTGTCACAAGCACTACTATGGGGATTCAGGGAGTGTTTGGACAGAAGAGGTGTAAAAGTCTTCTAGAATTGAAGTTTCCAGCGTACTGCCAGCTCTGTTATTGGGATCTATATTGGATGCACTGGAGTCAAATACCGAGCGTGTTCCTGAGGGAGGACAGCGATTTGTACTGGGTGCTGGTTTGGGAATCAGCTGCACTGTTTTCTCATGCAGTGTGTCGTGGGAGAATCTGTCGAGCAGGTGTTTGCCAATGGTTGTTGTGGGCACGGCAAGAGCAAAGATTTGTTTTCCAAACAAAAGCACCAGTCTGTTTCAGTGGAGCCAAAGGTGTTTTGACACTGAAGTTTTCTCTTTCTGTCTTATCTTGAAAGTCCATTATTAAGTATTTCTCACAGTGCTTATTTCTGCTTATTTCTCACACTGCAGCTTACAAGATGCTGCAGTGAAAATTAAGGGAGAAAGAGGAACCCAAATTCTAACATGCATTTCAAGTACAATTCCAATTGTGGGCAAAATTGCATGTTTTACATTGATCTAAAGAGTTGACATACAATTTTGTTCTAAATACCTTCTCAGGTGCTTTATGATTGTTGTCGATTGCGTTTCATTTATACTGAAACTGCATTAGTATTTTTATTTTCTAAAATGTGGCCTGAAACAGCATTTCTTTTTAATGATTTAACCAGGTCTGGCACTTTCATTTCTAGTGTATACCTAGAATAGGTGCAACTTTTAAAATAAATGAATCAAACAGATCATCAAGTTGGCAGGGAAAGCATTTGTACTACAGAATTTGTGTTGTGACTTTTTAGTTTCCTGTAAATGATGCAGTGAGGTTGAGCCATCTGAGTACATTCTTAAATTGCTGTTCCTCATGTCTGAATCCTCTACAATGGCATAATCTGCTCTACAGAGCCTGTGAAAGGTTCACCCAACAGGAAGCAAACACATTGGTGTTCTCTGTTTTCCCAAACAGTGGATGAACTATGTGCATAAAATTGCCAAGTGGTTAAAAGATTGGATATATGGAACTTGAAATTAAGTGATCTAAAGCTATACACTTCATTTAGTTAAGCAGCTAAGCCAAGTGAGAATGTAAAGCATTGTCGCTCAGTGTCAGAAGAGTGAATAGGAGGAAGTGATAGGAAATTTATTTTACTGCCATAGTGGTCAGTTCTATTATAGATGTATCCGAAAACTACAGACACTTTGTGGTGGAAAAATGATCTATGCCTGCCCAGGTGTTGCCAAGTCTTGTCCTCTCTATGATTATTGCTTTGTCAGTGAGAAAGGGAGAAGAACTTGATGCAAAAGTTAGTCATGGAAAATACTAAGAGTGATAATTTATGAAGCTGTTGGAAACTTCCAGACTGAGCTGTCACCATTCGCTTTCTCTTTGTGAACAGGCATCTTTGCCTTAGTCATCCCCTCAAAAGGGAAAGGATAATGCTCAAGGGGGATAGCAGGTTTTTCCTTTCACCAAAGGCAGTATCAGGATGCATAAATTGACAGGCTTTCCGTTAGGCACTCTGATGTCTGAATGTCTCTTAAAGATGTAGCCAAGGGACTTCACTGTTTTTTAAAATGTTACCTCTCAAGCTACAATTCCTTTCCAAAATGTTTTATGTTATGAAGTGTTACTGGACTGTGACAGCTTGTCTCTTAACAACTCTGCTGTCTCTTAGGATTTCATAGAGTCATCAGTGACACTTTTTCAGTCTGATGATGAGGATGGAAAAGCACTGGACATAGTCAATGAAGAAATTCCTGATTTGGAGCAGGCTGGATTTGGCCCAGAGACAAGGTCAATTCTTGTGAGAAGTGGAGTGTAAGTCTACCAAAATACATGTTTCTTAATATCTCTCTCTCTCTCTTTTTTTTAAATACTTTTGGCAAAAAAACAGAGTTTATTAAATGAACTAGATTGCACAAAATTGAAGGAAAAGGCCTTTCATGGACTGGAAGTTGCCTAAAGGATAGGAAGCAAAGTAGAGGGTTTAATGGGCACTATCAAGGATGGAGAAGAGTCATCAGTGATGTTTTTCTGGGACAGGTGATGGGTCTGTAGTCTTTCAATCATATATTCAATTATTTTTTCTCTAGGAAACTTAAGTATAAGAGAAAAGGGAAGCAGTGAAATCTCCAGTTATGAGAACCGACACCATCAGGAGATTCCGAGAAGGATTAGGCAAATCCATGGCAAGCAGATTCATAAATGAGTACTGAAGGGACTAGGCAAGGAGGTACCCACTAGCTTCTCTTAATATGATAGTCCCAGATGCTGGGAAACTGAGAGAGGAGTGGATCCCAGAGAGTGCCCAGGTTAGCATCTTCTCTCTAGCCTCAAAATATTTCTGCCACTGCCAGAGCCAGCAAGATGCGAAAGAGCTCATGGACCATCAGTCTTGCACAGTGGAGTGTTTCTTGTGTTTTTAAATAGAGAAGTTGAGTGGGAGAAGCTGAATGGCCAACCTCTGCAAGCTCTTCTCTTTATCTCATCCTGTCAAGGCTTTCTCATTTGTTTCTCTTTCTTCTTATACCATTTTTATTAAAGAAATCCAACTAGAAAAGTTGGAAGAAAGCCCTGTCTGGGAGAATGCTGAACAGGTAAAGATTGAAGTGGGAGAGATTCAAGTGCTTTTCAATCAACTATCTTTCTTTTGAGCTTCTAAGCAATGCATCAACTCGTGCTGAAAATATATTTGATGGAAAGCAGAGACCTGGAGTGTTTGTTTCTTAAAGTAAGGTTTGCAGAGTAAAAGCAGAAAAACATAGATGTGAAAATTACTTGCCTCTTTTTTAGATTTGATTTTTTTTTAGGTTATGTTGTCTGTCAGAAAGACTCAGCATGAAAAACTCTACAGAAAAATTCTCTAACTCATTACTATTTCTATCAAACTACATAGAAAAATTTA
Organism: Tinamus guttatus; assembly: GCF_000705375.1. Next base: position 163,968 of record NW_010580896.1, on the reverse strand, counting down.
ATGTCTTAAGTGTTTTTTTCTATGTCATTCTCTAGGTGGGTTGCCTATCAACAGAAATATTTTTGTGGAGAACAATATGTATTGGAGAAAGGAAAATACAAGTGCTTCTTTGACTGGGGCGGATCCAATAAAATGATCATGTCAATTCGCCCTGTTAAGTTGGTGAGTTATCAGAGTTTGTTAAGGGGAAAACTTAAGAAAAATAAGACCTCTGGAGTCCTGAGAATGCAAAAATGTTTTAATAGAGGCTGGACTGTTTAATCAGCTTGCCCAGTCACCTGGAGATAGGTTAAACATCTTTGTAGGTTGACACACAATCTGTACAGTATGGAGACCTACTACTTATGAAATGCAAATTCTGTCTCATTATGTCTGTTAATTAGAAAATTAAATAATCATGAGGAGAACTTCCTTTTGGCAAACTACATTTACAAAAAGGGATGCCCTTGTCTGGAAAGAGTAATTTACCATGGTAACATCCTTATGTTTAATTGATAATGTATCTTAAATATGTATCTATCCTATGTTATTTTATCCTGTAATAGCAGTACTCTGGGTAGTTTTTTTTTGTTGATGGGTTTTTTGTATCTTTTACTAAAATAATTTTAATGCATAGTGAATGTAAAGCAGGAAATATTTTAAATCCATTTTTAATTTGAAGGTAGTGCAATTTGCCCAAGTCAATTATCTCTAGAACTGTTAAAACCCTAATGCAAAACAGAGGAAATCCCCAGTAATTAGTATATAAAAAATGATACTGCTGTACTGAAAATAGAAAAGGAGCAAAATATTTAACCTTAAATTAAGGTGTCCTTGTCAGAAGAGGTGCCCCAATCTCCTGCCTTCATGAACTGTCTCTTTTTTTAAGAAATAGATTCAAAATAAGTGCAGGGAAATTTACATGGACTCTAATCTATGCTACAGGGGCTAATTAACATTTACGTTACCTTCGTGTATGGAAAAGGACTGAGGAACAAGGGAGAGAGCCATGAACGTATAAGCAGCCAATGGGAGAGTCTCAGAGAAAATAAATGTGCCAAGAGAATAGGAAATATGGATCTTTCTGCTTTTGAATTCTTAACTAGAAAGTTCCAGGAACTTGACGTGTCTTCTGGGGAGCTAATAATAGTTTTATCTATTTGTGTTTATGTTGTATTATTGCAGGAACCTCTTGGAATGAATGAGCCTCCACATTTGGTATGTTTAAATTATATATTGGTTCTGGAAACTTGCCTTTATCTTCCTGTGACTTGTATATTTTCCATTATTTTGTCTTACACCTGATTTATCACCATCTTTTTCATTTATGAGATGAAGGTTAACGAAGTTTTATCTTCAGAAAATTCAACTGCATTCTTCAAACCTGCAGATCTATCATCAGGAGAAGCTTTTTGTTTGTTTGTTTGTTTGTTTTTAATCTTTTGGTAGTGCTT